>CM039506.1:660374-708936 GCA_022432975.1 Begonia masoniana
ACTGTTAATGTATACTTCATGCCCATATATGATATGTTTGGACATTCGATCACCTTGAAATATAATGAACAAATAAGGTGCATAAACGTCGAAACTCTAGACGATGAGCTTCGAACACCAGCGACTTAGAATGATGAAGTTAAAGCATACCGGTAAGGAAAGAAATTTCGATGAAATTTTATACTGGGAAAAAGAATTTCTTTTTTAAAGTGGCTATTAGAGACAGAAATAGTAGAACATGTTTTAATAATGATTTGGGGTCAATGTCATTAAAAGTGAATCTCGCTACTGACGACCATTGTGTGACGACGGATGTTATTGGACTGACTACTGGTTCGAAAATACAAAAGAAACTACGTTTTAAATAAAAATTGCAACGATTGTCACAATTGTTTCAAGTAATTGAGAAAGACACGGTTATTGCAAAATGGTGGCAAATCATTATTTTGAATAGTTTCAAGTCAACCTACGTGAAATTCCCCTTACCCGACAGCGATTTTTTTTTTTTTTGATCCGGCTGTACGGATTTTTGGATATATTATGTTATATTTCATTTCCTATTAATGGCATTTTTGGTAAATATGTCAAATCAGGTCCGATTCACAAAAAGAAAGCGTCATTACGATTCTAACGAATAATAAGAATTTTAAGGAATTTATGGGAATTTTCGGAGATCAAACACTATATTCGAGTAAATACACCTTTTGTAGTGTAAAAGACGTTCTCGTAAAAATAGGAAACGAGGTCCGAATCGCGAACGGACAGTTTTAATAAATCCTGGCAATGAATAAAAGTTATTGGCAAAGTATGGAACTTTCGAGAATCCGAATAGTTGGACGATTAACGAACCGAAGGACGAAACAAAATAGAAATAAGAGCTAAGGGCAATTTGGTAATTTGCCAAATCAAATTATTAAATAACTAAATGTTCGCTCTTTCCCTCACTTCTCTCTTTTCTTCTCTGCCGCCCACGAAACCAGAGAGCGTCTCCTCTACGGGGGCCGCGAACGCTTCAACATCCGACTCCGTCCGGACCTCGTTCGTCCGATTTCTCACGGTTCTTCTCCTCTCGCTACCTCGGGTAAGTTAGCTTCGGTCTTGAGCGTAAATTCAAGGTTTTAGGTCGATTTAACGTTAGGGTTTCGATTAGGGTTTCGATTAAAAAATGTCGAATTAGGCTCGTAATTAATAGTGTTAGCCGGTGATTAAGTATGTATTGAACGTAGTTGACGTTATTGGACACGAAGAAAAATCAATTTGTGAAAAAGTTAAAAATTGGTAAATTTCTGGGTTTTTTGAGGGTGAAAACTCGTTAATTTGAGGATTTCGGATTATCGAGCCTTAATTGACGTTCTAAATGCTTTAATAGCTAAGTTGGAATTAGGAATTCATTAGTTGAGGATTTATAATTTTGAACGTTTATAATTCAAATTGGTTTTAACGGTGAGTGGATTCGTGTTTTCCTCAGACAATTCGACTCCAGTGGACGAAGCTTGAGATCCAGCGCGCTCAAGGTAAGTTCCGTGACTTGCTTGACCGAAAGGTCTACACCATACCTCGTCGTGTAGCAAGGATCCTTGAGGGTTCCTTGGTTTACGTTGTTTAGGTTGAGTAGTTAGGTTGGTTGTTTATAGGTTATGTTGTATTGTCTTGTTGATATGTATGCTGTTGTTACTTTCCGCTGATTAACTGTTCAGCATCACGTATTTCAAATGTCATAGAAAATGGATTTCCGCACGTGTTTTAAGGAAAGAAATGAACCTCTGTAATTAATGTACGTAATGTATCTTATAGTATCTGGTTACGCGAGGTGGGGCTCAGGCATGGCTTGCTAGGGTTTGTGAGCATGTACCCCCTCCTCTAAATCGAAAGTGGTAGTACGACCCGCGGGATGTATCCTTCCTTTAGCGGGCTGTGATATTCGGTAACATCGTCTGTGACGTAATGAAAAGAATGAAAATGTATCTGAATATGAATCTGTAATCTGCACGTTTTAGAATGGCATACGCACGCATGCATCTGCATTTACGTAGCTTACTGAGATTTCAATATCTCATATGTGTCTGTATGGTGTAGGTGATCTGCTAGGTGACGTAGATCCAGGTGAGGACGACGCTCCTCCTCCTGATGTCGGACAGTTGATGGATGATGGCCGTGGGAGTGCGCTGAGTAGTCGAGGCGCGATATGACCCGTGGGGGTATATGTATGGACTCTGGGGTTATTTGGGATGTATTGATCTGATAATTGTATAGAATATTTAGGTTGTTTGGATCTGGATAGAGATTAGTTAACGTTTTGGTAATTGTATGTAAAACGTTTTGGTTTAAACTGTTTGATGAACGTTATAAAATGTTTTGGTTTAGAACCGCTATTTAAACGTTATAGAAATTCTGGAACGTTGGTTGTTTAATTAAGTGTTATGAATTGTTTGTAGGTTGTTACGGATAGCTCGGTTTTAGAGCTATCCACGCAGTCGGGTTCGCAAAGCCTGACTCGAGTCGATCGAACTTAGAATACGTTTTAGTTTAATTGATTTGATTTATGTGGTAAATTATGGTAATTGTTGGCGTGAAGAAGTGTAAGTTTTGCTCTCTGGAAATCGGATTCCAAAGAGCAAATCGTTGAAGTGTAAGCATGAAAGAATGGTGAAGTGCGTTGAAGTGCTGGAGTGTTTGAAGGAGGATCGCTTGCATGCAAGCAAGCAGCAGCGATCGATCTCTGTATTTTACAGAGATCGATCGCTGCCTCCTTTTGGCAGCCCCATTTCCGATTCTGCCCCTCCTTTAGTTTTTATTAAATATTTAAATGTTTTAAGTTTATTATAAGCGTTTAGTTATCTTGAAACGATTTACCAAACGAACTTCGATTTCGATTCCGGTTTCGGTTTCAATTCTATTACGATTTAACGTTAGGTTTTAAAGTTTTATTTTAAAAATGTAAATAGAAATGAAAAATTTATACGGGTAAATGGGTACGGTATTAGGGGTGTTACAATAAGAAACTTCACTTCAATCGATTTGTTCTAAAAGAGTAGAACGTATCAAGCAAATGAGGTTGAGTGCTACATGACTTGTGGTTAGAACCAAAGTTATCCATTTCACATTCAAGGTTTTAACTTGAAGTGATGAGAACGACGTGTATTGAGGACCCAACAACCTTCATTGTCGAGTAATTAAGACTTAGTAATGCGTTTGATGACGCATAAGAAACTTCACTTCAATCGATTTGTTCCAAAACAGTTGAACGTATCAAGCAAATGAGGTTGAGTGCTACATGACTTGTAGTTAGAACCAAAGTTATCCATTTCACATTCAAGGTTTTAACTTGAAATGATGAGAACAACGTGTATTGAGGACTCAACAACCTTCATGGACGCGTAATTAATACTTAGTAATGCCTTTGATGAAGCATAAGAAACTTCTCTTCAATCGATTTGTTCCAAAAGAGTTGAACGTATTAAGCAAATGTAGTTGAGTGCTACATGACTTGTGGTTAGAACCAAAGTTATCTATTTCACATTCAAGGTTTTAATTTGAAGTGATGAGAACGACGTTTATTTAGGACCCAACAACCTTCATGGACGCTTAATTAAAACTAAGAAATGCGTTTGACGAAGCATAAGAAACTTTACTTTAATCGATTTGTTCCAAAAGAGTTGAACGTATCAAGCAAATGAGGTTGAGTGCTACATGACTTGTAGTTAGAACCAAAGTTATCCATTTCACATTCAAGGTTTTAACTTGAAGTGATGAGAACAACGTGTATTGAGGACCCAACAACATTCATGGACGCGTAATTAAGAATTAGTAATGCCTTTGATGAAGCATAAGAATCTTCACTGCAATCAATTTGTTCCAAAAGAGTTGAATGTATTAAGCAAACGTGGTTGAGTGCTACATGACTTGTTGTTTGAAACAAAGTTATCCACTTCACATTCAAGGTTTTAACTTGAAGTGAAGAGAACGACGTGTATTGAGGACCCAACAACCTTTATTGTCGAGTAATTAAGACTTAGTAATGCCTTTGATGAAGCATAAGAGTCTTCACTGCAATCAATTTGTTCCAAAAAAGTTGAATGTATTAAGCAAATGTGGTTGAATGGTACATGACTTGTTGTTTGAAACAAAGTTATCCACTTCACATTCAAGGTTTTAACTTGAAGTAAAGAGAACGACGTGTATTGAGGACCCAACAACCTTTATTGTCGAGTAATTAAGACTTAGTAATGCGTTTGAAGAAGCATAAGAAACTTCACTTCAATCGATTTGTTCCAAAAGAGTTGAACGTATGAAGCAAATATGGTTAAGTGCTACATGACTTGTGGTTAGAACCTAAGTTATCCATTGCACATTCAAGGTTTTAACTTGAAGTGATGAGAACGACGTGTATTGAAGACCCAACAACCTTCATGGACGATATCTAAGAATTAGTAGGCGTTTGATTAAGCATAGAAACTTCACTTCATCGATTTGTTCCAAAAGAGTTGAACGTATCAAGCAAATGAGTTGAGTGCTACTGACTTGTTGTTAAACCAAGTTATCCATTTCACATTCAAGGTTTTAACTTGAAGTGATGAGAACAACGTGTATTGAGGACCCAACAACCTTCATGGCTGCGTAATTAATACTTAGTAATGCCTTTGATGAAGCATAAAAAACTTCTCTTCAATCGATTTGTTCCAAAAGAGTTGACGTATTAATCAGAATGTAGTTGATGCTACATGACTTGTGGTTAGAACCAAAGTTATCCATTTCACATTCAAGGTTTTAACTTGAAGTGATGAGAACGACGTGTATTTAGGACCCAACAACCTTCATGAACGCTTAATTAAAACTAAGAAATGCGTTTGATAAAGCATAAGAAACTTCACTTTAATCGATTTGTTCCAAAAGAGTTGAACGTATCAAGCAAATGAGGTTAAGTGCTACATGACTTGTGGTTAGAACCTAAGTTATCCATTGCACATTCAAGGTTTTAACTTGAAGTGATGAGAACGACGTGTATTGAAGACCCAACAACCTTCATGGACGAGTATCTAAGAATTAGTAATGCGTTTGATTAAGCATAAGAAACTTCACTTCAATCGATTTGTTCCAAAAGAGTTGAACGTATCAAGCAAATGAGGTTGAGTGCTACATGACTTGTTGTTAGAACCAAAGTTATCCATTTCACATTCAAGGTTTTAACTTGAAGTGATGAGAACAACGTGTATTGAGGACCCAACAACCTTCATGGACGCGTAATTAATACTTAGTAATGCCTTTGATGAAGCATAAGAAACTTCTCTTCAATCGATTTGTTCCAAAAGAGTTGAATGTATTAAGCAAATATAGTTGAGTGCTACATGACTTGTGGTTAGAACCAAAGTTATCCATTTCACATTCAAGGTTTTAACTTGAAGTGATGAGAACGAAGTGTATTTAGGACCCAACAACCTTCATGGACGCTTAATTAAAACTAAGAAATGCGTTTGATGAAGCATAAGAAACTTCACTTTAATCGATTTGTTCCAAAAGAGTTGAACGTATCAAGCAAATGAGGTTAAGTGCTACATGACTTGTGGTTAGAACCTAAGTTATCCATTGCACATTCAAGGTTTTAACTTGAAGTGATGAGAACGACGTGTATTGAAGACCCAACAACCTTCATGGACGAGTATCTAAGAATTAGTAATGTGTTTGATTAAGCATAAGAAACTTCACTTCAATCGATTTGTTCTAAAAGAGTTGAACGTATCAAGCAAATGAGGTTGACTGTACATGACTTGTGGTTATAACCAAAGTTATCCATTTCACATTTAAGGTTTTAACTTGAAGTGATGAGAACGACGTGTATTGAGGACCCAACAACCTTCATGGACGAGTAACTAATACTTACTAATGCGTTTGATGAAGCATAAGAAACTTCACTTCAATCGATTTGTTCCAAAAGAGTTGAACATATTAAGCAAATGTAGTTGAGTGCTACATGACTTGTGGTTAGAACCAAAGTTATCCATTTCACATTCAAGGTTTTAACTTGAAGTAATGAGAACGACCTGTATTGAGGACCCAACAACCTTTATGGACGAGTAATTAATACTTATTAATGCGTTTGATGAAGCATAAGAAACTTCACTTTAATCGATTTGTTCCAAAAGAGTTGAACGTATCAAGCAAATGAGGTTGAGTGCTACATGACTTGTAGTTAGAACCAAGTTATCCATTCACATTCAAGGTTTTTAAATTGAAGTGATGAGACACAACGTGGTATTGAGGACCCCACAACATTCATGGACGCGTAATTAAGAATTAGTAATGCCTTTGATGAAGCATAAGAATCTTCACTTCAATCATTTGTTCCAAAAGAGTTGAACGTATTAAGCAAATGTGGTTGGAGTGCTACATGACTTGTTGTTTGAACCAAGTTATCCATTTCACATTCAAGGTTTTAACTTGAAGTGAAGAGAACGACGTGTATTGAAGACCCAACAACCTTCATGGACGAGTATCTAAGAATTAGTAATGCGTTTGATTAAGCATAAGAAACTTCTCTTCAATCGATTTGTTCCAAAAGAGTTGAACGTATCAAGCAAATGTGGTTGAGTGCTACATGACTTGTGGTTAGAACCAAAGTTATCCATTTCACATTCAAGGTTTTAACTTGAAGTGATGAGAACAACGTGTATTGAGGACCCAACAACCTTCATGGACGCGTAATTAATACTTAGTAATGCCTTTGATGAAGCATAAGAAACTTCTCTTCAATCGATTTGTTCCAAAAGAGTTGAATGTATTAAGCAAATATAGTTGAGTGCTACATGACTTGTGGTTAGAACCAAAGTTATCCATTTCACATTCAAGGTTTTAACTTGAAGTGATGAGAACGAAGTGTATTTAGGACCCAACAACCTTCATGGACGCTTAATTAAAACTAAGAAATGCGTTTGATGAAGCATAAGAAACTTCACTTTAATCGATTTGTTCCAAAAGAGTTGAACGATTATGTAAATATGGTTGAGTGCTACATGACTTGTGGTTAGAATCAAAGTTGATCCATTTCACACTTCAGAGGTTTAACTTGAAGTGTGAGAAACGAGCATCGTATTTCAGGACCAACCACCTTCATGGACGAATAATTGAAGACTTAAGTAAGGATTTGATGAAGCAAGAAGAAACTTCACTTCAATCGATTTGGTTCCAAAAGAGTTGAACACGGTATCAAGCAAATGAGGTTGAGTGCTACATGACTTGTGGTTAGAACCAAAGTTATCCATTTCACCATTCAAGGTTTAACTTGAACGTGAATGAAACGATGTGTATTTTAGGAACCCAACAAACCTGCATGGACAAGTAAGTCAAGACTTAGTAATGCGTTTGATGAAAGCATAAGAAACTTCACTTCAATCGATTTGTTCTCAAAGAGTTGAAACGTATCACAGCAAATGAGGTTGCGTGCTACATGACTTGTTGGTTAGACACCAACGTTATCCATTCACATTCCAAGGTTTTAACTTGAAGTGATGAGACCGACGTGTATTGAGGACCCAACACCTCATTGGACGAGTAATTAAGACTTAGTAATGCGTTGATGAAGCATAAGAACTTCACTTCAATCGATTTGTTCCAAAGAGTTGAACCGTATTAAGCAAATGAGGTTGAGTGCTACATGACTTGTGGTTAGAACCAAAGTTATCCATTTCACTTCAAGGTTTTAACTTGAAGTGATGAGGAAGACCGTGTATTGAGGACCCAACAACCTTCATTGGACGAGTAATTAATCTTAGTAATGCGTTTGATGAAGCATAAGAAACTTCACTTCAATCGATTTGTTCCAAAAGATGTTGAACGTATCAAGTAAATGAGGTTGAGTGCTACATGACTTGTGGTTAGAACCAAGTTATCCATTTCACATTCAAGGTTTTAACTTGAAGTGATGAGACCGACGTGTATTTAGGACCCAACAAACCTTCATGGACGCTAATTAAGACTTAGTAAATGCGTTTGATAAAGCATAAGAAACTTCACTTCAATCGATTTGTTCCAAAAGAGTTGAACGTATCAAGCAAATGAGGTTGAGTGCTACATGACTTGTGGTTAGAACCAAAGTTATCCATTTCACATTCAAGGTTTTAACTTGAAGTGATGAGAACGACGTGTATTGAGGACCAACAACCTTCATGGACGAGTATTAAGACTTAGTAATGCGTTTGATGAAGCATAAGAAACTTCACTTCAATCGATTTGTTCCAAAAGAGTTGAACGTATCAAGCAAATGAGGTTGAGTGCTACATGACTGTGGTTTAGAACCAGAAGTTATCCATTTCACATTCAAGGTTTTAACTTGAAGTGATGAGAACGACGTGTATTGAGGACCCAACAACCTTCATGGACGGCTAATTAAACTTAGTAAATGCGTTGATGAAGCATAAGAAACTTCACTTCATCGATTTGTTCCAAAAGAGTTGAACGTATCAAGCAAATGAGGTTGAGTGCTACATGACTTGTGGTTAGAACCAAAGTATCCATTTCACATTCAAGGTTTTAATTCGAAGTGATGAGAACGACGGTATGAGGACCCAACAACCTTCATTGTCGAGTAATTAAGACTTAGTAATGCGTTTGATGACGCATAAGAAACTTCACTTCAATCGATTTGTTCCAAAAGTGTTGAACGTATTAAGTAAATATGGTTGAGTGCTACATGACTTGTGGTTAGAACCAAAGTTATCCATTTCACTTACAAGGTTTTAACTTGAAGTGTTGAGAACGACGTGTATTTAGGACCCAACAACCTTCATGGACGAATAATTAAGACATAGTAATGCATTTGATGAAGCATAAGAAACTTCACTTCAATCGATTTGTTCCAAAAGAGTTGAACGTATCAAGCAATGTAGGTTGAGTGCTACATGACTTGTGGTTAGAACCAAAGTTATCCATTTCACATTCAAGGTTTTAACTGAAGTGATGAGAACGACGTGTATTGCGGACCCAACAACCTTCCCGGACGAGTAATTAATACTTAGTAATGCGTTTGATGAAGCATAAGAAACTTCACTTCAATCGATTTGTTCCAAAGAGTTGAACGTATCAAGCTAATGAGGTTGAGTGCTACATGACTGTAGTAGAACCAAAGTTATCCATTTGCACTTCAAGGTTTTAACTTGAAGTGATGAGACAACGTGTATTGAGGGACCCCACCAACATTCATGGCAGCGTATTATAATAGTAATGCTTTGATGAAGCATAAGAAATCTTCACTTCATCGATTTTGTTCCAAAAGAGTTTTGAACGTATTAAGCAAATGTGTTTGCGTGCTACATGACTTGGTGGTTAGAACCAAAGTTATCCATTCACATTAACGGTTTTAAACTTGAAGTTATGGAACCGACGTGTAATGAGGACCCACAACCTTCATGGAATTGCAATTATAAGACTTAGTAATGCGTTTGATGAATCTAAGAACTTCACTTCAATCGATTTGTTCCAAAAGAGTCGCACGTATTAAGCAAATGAGGATTGAGTGCTACATGACTTGTGGTTTAGAACCAAAGTTATCCATTTCACATTCAAGGTTTTAATTCGAAGTGATGAGAACGACGTGTATTGAGGACCCAACAACCTTCATTGTCGAGTAATTAAGACTTAGTAATGCGTTTGATGACGCATAAGAAACTTCACTTCAATCGATTTGTTTCCAAAGAGTGAACGTATTAAGCAATATGGTTGAGTGCTACATGACTTGTGGTTAGAACCAAAGTTATCCATTTCACTTACAAGGTTTTAACTTGAAGTGTTGAGAACGACGTGTATTTAGGACCCAACAACCTTCATGGACGAATAATTAAGACTTAGTAATGCATTTGATGAAGCATAAGAAACTTCACTTCAATCGATTTGTTCCAAAGAGTTGAACGTATCAAGCAAATGAGGTTGAGTGCTACATGACTTGTGGATAGAACCAAAGTTATCCATTTCACATTCAAGGTTTTAACTTGAAGTGATGAGAACGACGTGTATTGAGGACCCAACAACCTTCATGGACAAGTAATTAATACTTAGTAATGCGTTTGATGAAGCATGAGAAACTTAACTTCAATCGATTTGTTGCAAAAGAGTTGAACGTATCAAGCAAATGAGGTTGAGTGCTACATGACTTTTAGTTAGAACCAAAGTTATCCATTTCACATTGAAGGATTTAACTTGAAGTGATGAGAACAACGTGTGATGAGGACCCAACAACCTTCATGGATGCGTAATTAATACTTAGTAATGCCTTTGATGAAGCATAAGAAACTTCTATTCAATCGATTTGTTCCAAAAGAGTTGAACGTATAAGCAAATGTAGTTGAGTGCTACATGACTTGTGGTTTGAACCAAAGTTATCCATTTCACATTCAAGGTTTTAACTTGAAGTTATGAGAACGACGTGTATTTTGGACCCAACAACCTTCATGGATGAATAATTAAGACTTAGTAATGCGTTTGATGAAACATAAGAAACTTCACTTCAATCGATTTGTTCTAAAAGAGTTGAACGTATCAAGCAAATGAGGATGAGTGCTACATGACTTGTGATTAGAACCAAAGTTATCCATTTCACATTCAAGACTTTAACTCGAAGTGATGAGAACGACGTGTATTGAGGACCCAACAACCTTCATTGTCGAGTAATTAAGACTTAGTAATGCGTTTGATGACGCATAAGAAACTTCACTTCAATCGATTTGTTCCAAAAGTGTTGAACGTATTAAATAAATATGGTTGAGTGCTACATGACTTGTGGTTAGAACCAAAGTTATCCATTTCACTTTCAAGGTTTTAACTTGAAGTGTTGAGAACGACGTGTATTTAGGACCCAACAACCTTCATGGACAAATAATTAAGACTTAGTAATGCATTTGATGAAGCATAAGAAACTTCACTTCAATCGATTTGTTCCAAAAGTGTTGAACGTATCAAGCAAATGAGGTTGAGTGCTACATGACTTGTGGTTAGAACCAATGTTATCCATTTCACATTCAAGGTTTTAACTTGAAGTGATGGAGAACGACGTGTATTGAGGACCCAACAACCTTCATGGACAAGTAATTAATACTTAGTAATGCGTTTGATGAAGCATGAGAAACTTAACTTCAATCGATTTGTTCCAAAGGAGTTGAACGTATCAAGCAAATGAGGTTGAGTGCTACATGACTTGTAGTTAGAACCAAAGTTATCCATTTCACATTCAAGGATTTAACTTGAAGTGATGTGAACAACGTGTATTGAGGACCCCAACACCTTCATGGATGGCGTAATTAATACTTAGTAATGCCTTGATGAAACATAAGAATTCTCTTCAATCGATTTGTTCCAAAAGAGTTGAACGTATAAGCAAATGTAGTTGAGTGCTACATGACTTGTGGTTTGAACCAAAGTTATCCATTTCACATTCAAGGTTTTAACTTGAAGTGATGAGAACGACGTTTATTTAGGACCCAACAACCTTCATGGACGCATAATTAAAACTTAGAAATGCGTTTGATGAAGCATAAGAAACATCACCTCAATCGATTTGTTCTAAAAGAGTTGAACGTATCAAGCAAATGAGGTTGAGTGCTACATGAGTTGTGGTTAGAACCTAAGTTATCCATTGCACATTCAAGGTTTTAACTTGAAGTGATTAGAACGACGTGTATTGAAGACCCAACAACCTTCATGGACGAGTATCTAAGAATTAGTAATGCGTTTGATGAAGTATAAGAAACTTCACTTCAATCGATTTGTTCCAAAAGGGTTGAACGTATCAAGCAAATGAGGTTGAGTGCTACATGACTTGTGGTTATAACCAAAGTTATCCATTTCACATTTAAGGTTTTAACTTGAAGTGATGAGAACGACGTGTATTGTGGACCCAACAACCTTCATGGATGAGTAATTAAAACTTAGTAATGCGTTTGATGAAGCATAAGAAACTTGACTTCAGTCGATTTGTTCCAAAAGAATTGAACTTATCAGGCAAATGAGGTTGAGTGCTACATGACTTGTGGTTAGAACCAAAGTTATCCATTTCACATTCAAGGTTTTAACTTGAATTGATGAGAACGACCTGTATTGAGGACCCAACAACCTTCATGGACGAGTAATTAATACTTAGTAATGCGTTTGAAGAAGCATAAGAAACTTCACTTCAATCGATTTGATCCAAAAGAGTTGAATGTATCAAGCAAATGAGGTTGAGTGCTACATGACTTGTAGTTAGAACCAAAGTTATCCATTTCACATTCAAGGTTTTAACTTGAAGTGATGAGAACAACGTGTATTGAGGATCCAACAACATTCACGGAGGCGTAATTAAGAATTAGTAATGCCTTTGATGAAGCATAATAATCTTCATTTCAATCGATTTGTTCCAAAAGAGTTGAACGTATGAAGCAAATGTGGTTGAGTGCTACATTACTTGTGGTTTGAACCAAAGTTATCCATTTTATATTCAAGATTTTAACTTGAAGTGATGTGAACGACGTGTATTTAGGACCCAACAACCTTCATGGACGAATAATTAAGATTTAGTAATGCATTTGATGAAGCATAAGAAACTTCACTTCAATCGATTTTTTCCAAAAGAGTTGAACGTATCAAGCAAATGAGGTTGAGTACTACATGATTTGTAGTTAGAACTAAAGTTATCCATTTCACATTCAAGGTTTTAACTTGAAGTGATGAGAACGTGTATTAAGGACCCAACAACCTTCATGGACGCGTAATTAAAACTTAGTAATGCGTTTGATGAAGCATAAGAAACTTCACTTCAATCGATTTGTTCCAAAAGAGTTGAACGTATTAAACAAATGTAGTTGAGTGCTACATGACTTGTGGTTAGAACCAAAGTTATCCATTTCACATTCAAGGTTTTAACTTGAAGTGATGAGAACGACGTGTATTTTGGACCCAAAAACCTTCATGGACGAATAATTAAGACTTAGTAATGCGTTTGATGAAACATAAGAAACTTCACTTCAATCGATTTGTTCTAAAGGAGTTGAACGTATCAAGTAAATGAGGTTGAGTGCTACCTGACTTGTGGTTAGATGTAACGACCCGGGAAGGATCGCCACGTACTCCATAACTTTCATAAAACATTGACTCTTAATTATACTCTGTACATTTTCTTTCTCTCCCTTTTTTTTTTTCTAGACTAAAACTGACAGAGCTCAACCTTTAAGACTTCGACTTTCCATATAGTTATCACAGAGTAGAGCGACTAGACGTAGATGTTAACCCTTAATATAATCGGGCAGAAGGAATAATGCCTATAGATCACATGATTTCATCGTACGCGAGCTGCATGAGTTTGCACGCACTGACTGATAGGGTACGCATTATCCGGTCTGTCACGGTGCACACAAGCGACTAAATGACAAAATAGTATTTTCGTCATCCGGTGTTAAAACACCTATATCGCCTGGTCGCTAAATGACAAAATAGTATTTTCGTCATCCGGTGTTAAAACACCTATATCGCCTGGTCGCTAAATGACAAAATAGTATTTTCGTCATCCGGTGTTAAAACACCTATATCGCCTGGTCGCTAAATGACAAAATAGTATTTTCGTCATCCGGTGTTAAAACACCTACATCGCCCGGTCACTAAATGACAAAATAGTATTTTCGTTATCCGGTGTTAAAACACCTATATCGCCTGGTCGCTAAATGACAAAATAGTATTTTCGTCATCCGGTGTTAAAACACCTATATCGCCTGGTCGCTAAATGACAAAATAGTATTTTCGTTATCCGGTGTTAAAACACCTATATCGCCTGGTCGCTAAATGACAAAATAGTATTTTCGTCATCCGGTGTTAAAACACCTATATCGCCTGGTCGCTAAATGACAAAATAGTATTTTCGTCATCCGGTGTTAAAACACCTATATCGCCTGGTCGCTAAATGACAAAATAGTATTTTCGTTATCCGGTGTTAAAACACCTATATCGCCTGGTCGCTAAATGACAAAATAGTATTTTCGTCATCCGGTGTTAAAACACCTATATCGCCTGGTCGCTAAATGACAAAATAGTATTTTCGTCATCCGGTGTTAAAACACCTATATCGCCTGGTCGCTAAATGACAAAATAGTATTTTCGTCATCCGGTGTTAAAACACCTATATCGCCTGGTCGCTAAATGACAAAATAGTATTTTCGTCATCCGGTGTTAAAACACCTATATCGCCTGGTCGCTAAATGACAAAATAGTATTTTCGTCATCCGGTGTTAAAACACCTATATCGCCTGGTCGCTAAATGACAAAATAGTATTTTCGTCATCCGGTGTTAAAACACCTATATCGCCCGGTCACTAAATGACAAAATAGTATTTTCGTTATCCGGTGTTAAAACACCTATATCGCCTGGTCGCTAAATGACAAAATAGTATTTTCGTCATCCGGTGTTAAAACACCTACATCGCCCGGTCACTAAATGACAAAATAGTATTTTCGTTATCCGGTGTTAAAACACCTATATCGCCTGGTCGCTAAATGACAAAATAGTATTTTCGTCATCCGGTGTTAAAACACCTATATCGCCTGGTCGCTAAATGACAAAATAGTATTTTCGTCATCCGGTGTTAAAACACCTATATCCACCGGTGACGTCAGCCGGATGATTACTTTATCCAGCTTCTATTAAATGGCAGGAAACATTACAAATCCTCGATTGACTTCATTCAGCAGAAAATACCACAACTCATTCAGAATGCTTATAGCAGAAGACTTAAGCAATAGGTCATTCATCAAACTTTAAGATCATATCCAGACTCTAAAGACAAGCCCTTTCAAATCCAAGTCTCATACTATAGGAATTCTATTCTAATTAGTCATCCATTCATCGTAAACTTTTCTGACTTACTACGAGCATTCAACCAGGGAACTTATTCGCCAATCCAGCCTTCACTGTCACACTGAGCATCCTCCAACAGCCAAGCTTAGACTTCCTCATTAAACTTGAGTCCCTCACCTGAAAACTCGTCACCTACATCATAAGGTTTAAACTATAAGTCTAATGCTTAGTAAGGATTGCAATACTATCACGAGTGCAAGAATGCATAATTTAGAGAAAACATGCTCATAAATCATTTCTGGTTCATGTTCTTGTTCATATTCTTCATTCATAATCATAGATCATATTCATCTTTCTTTTCATCATCCATAATCATGGATCATATTCGTCATTCATTTCATCATTCATATTCATGGATCATATTCATCATTCATATTCTTCATTTAGTTGTGTGGACTGAGAGAGGATTTGTGCCGGTAAAGGGGGTCCGACAGTGAGTTTGATCATGGTCCCTACTGCGGGTCGTATTCATATGTCCTTCTCTAGACTGTGACATACGCCGAACCACCCCCAACCCTCACTCAACCACGTTGCAGGGATTTTTATCATCTTATCTTGTTCATGAGAAAACATGCTTTCAAAACGTCTTCATGTGCTTAAAACATTAATAATGCATGAACATGGAAATTCTTAAATCATCAAGCTACAGAATAGAACACTATTCAATATGAAACCTTACCATTGAGCTAATCATCAGCTTAAACATTAGACAGTAACATAAGGGGAACTTCTAATCATCATAGAAATCTCTACCTAGCATCCTTTGATGTAGGGTCCTAATGACCGAGAAACCTATACATTCACTTACCTGGATTCCTTAGCAGTTTCGTGCTTAACACTTCAAACTCCTTCACCTGATATCATTCACATTGAAGTAATTAAAACAAAATCCTAAAAGTCCTAACCAACAGTCATCCTAGAATCTAGTCACTAAAGTCATTCCAAATCTAAAAGTCTAACACTCTGTGTGCAGTCTGAAATCCGAAACCCAAAACAGACAGATTCAATTAATGACAGCTCAGGGTTGGTTATTTTAAATGTTCAGAATCGAGTCGGAATGACATTACCAAGCTCGGGTTTTACTATGTCTTTATTAATACTCGGCCATTGAAGAGTCCAAGACTTCAACACTAAGCCAATAACAGAGCTAATCAAATTGCAGAAAAGCTACATTGCCAAACTCATACCTTGGGAGTAGAGTATCCGAGAAATGGCAAGGAAACCGATTGCCCGAAGGGAAATTTCCAGTTGACAGAGAGCGGGAGCTTGGGAGAGAAGAAATCGCCGGATATTGGGGATGTCGGCTACAGTGGTTTAAATGAGGTTTGAATCCTTTCCTTTTTCTTTAAATACTGGCCTCAATCCTCCTTTATTACAACTTTGCCACTCAACCTAGTTTAGATTCACAAGTAATTAATTAAGCTTCGCATAAATCCTAAAATTCAAAGATTTAAATATTATGATCGTTAATAAAGTTAAGAAAGTCACCTGCCCGATGACTTGGGTGTTACAATAGAACCAAAGTTATCCATTTCACATTCAAGGTTTTAACTTGAAGTGATGAGAACGACGTGTATTGAGGACCGAACAACCTTTATGGACGAGTAATTAATACTTAGTAATGCGTTTGATGAAGCATAAGAAACTTCACTTCAATTGATTTGTTCCAAAAGAGTTGAACGTATTAAGAAAATGTGGTTGAGTGCTACATGACTTGTGGTTAGAACAAAAGTTATCCATTTCACATTCAAACTTTTAACTTGAAGTGAGGAGAACGAAGTGTATTTAGGACCCAAGAACCTTCATGAACGAATAATTAAGACTAGTAATCGTTTGATGAAGCATAAGAAACTTCACTTCAATCGATTTGTTCCAAAAGAGTTTAACGTATCAAACAAATGAGGTTGAGTGCTACATGACTTGTAGTTAGAACCAAAGTTATCCATTTCACTTGAAAGGTTTTAACTTGAAGTAATGAGAACAACGTGTATTGAGGACCCAACAACCTTCATGGACACGTAATTAAGACTTAGTAATGCATTTGTTGAAGCATAAGAAACTTCACTTTAATCGATTTGTTCCAAAAGAGTTGAACGTATTAAGCAAATGTGGTTGAGTGCTACATGACTTGTGGTTTGAACCAAAGTTATCCATTTCACATTCAAGGTTTTAACTTGAAGTGATGAGAACGACGTGTATTTAGGACCTAACAACCTTCATGGATGCATAATTAAGACTAATGCGTTTGATGAAGCATAAGAAACTTCACTTCAATCGATTTTGTAACACCCGACATTTCGGCCAGGTGATTTTCTGACCATTTTCATTGTCACCCTCTTAATTAACCGTTATGATTTTAAATTTAATGTTAAGACAAATTATTACAAGTTGAGGTAAAACTAGGTTGGGTGGCAGTTTAGTAATTAGAATTGATGGATTAGGTATAAATAGGAAATGGAAACCTTAAATCTCATTTATTACCACTATAGCCGTAATTCCCTCTCGGCGATTTCTTCTCTCCAAGTTCTTGCTCTCGGCTACCAGAACTTCCCTTACCGACGGCTGGTTTCGAGCTTGCTCTTCTCTGCAAATCCACACCGAGGTATGAAATGGACAACTGTAGTCATTCATTAGTAAATAGAGCTCTGTTTTCAGCTCGGCACTGAGTTCGGATTTTTAGCAGTGGCCGAGTAGTTTGAGACTTTTTAAAATCTGAGAGTAGAAATGTCATCCCGAATCGATTCTGAGCATTTTAAGTAACCTACTCGGATTTAATCAATGGTAAAACCTGTCCACCTAGTTTCGGATTTCAGGACTGCAGTGTGTCAAACAGAGGAATCGGAATGACTTTAGCTATTAGATCCTAGGGTGGTTTATGATTAGGACTACTAGGACTTTGTTTTAACTACTGTAATGTACATGTTTTAGGTGAAGAAGTTAAAGAGAGGAAGTTCGGATTGCTAAGGAATCCAGGTAAGTGAATGTGTTAAGATTTCCGGCCACTAGGGCCCTACACCGCAAGGGTATTAGGAAATCACTGAGATGTTAGCTTGTTGACTTGATTTGTTATTCCACGATATGAAGAATGTGTAAGTAAATGTAAGTTACAGGATGTTTACTTGCTCTTATGGTATGACTTTTCTCTATAAACCCTCATGTCTATGCATTATGCCCGTTTATGATTAAGTAGAGAACATGAAAAGTAAATGTAACCATGATTAAGTGCAGAACGGGGAAAAGACTATGTTATGTATGACTCGCGAATTTTCCCACTGGTGGAGGCCGAGTTAATGATATGTATGACTCGCAAAATCTCCCACTGGTGGAGGCCGAGTAACGATATGTATGGCTCGCGAATTCTCCCACTGGGGAGGACGAGTGAAGTGATGTATCATGATTGCCGCGATAGGCAAATGTTTTGTCGCTTAGCGACCGGAAGATGTAAAATGTGTTTTGTCGCTTAGCGACCGGAAGATGTAAAATGTGTTTTGTCGCTTAGCGACCGGAAGATGTAAAATGTGTTTTGTCGCTTAGCGACCGGAAGATGTAAAATGTGTTTTGTCGCTTAGCGACCGGAAGATGTAAAATGTGTTTTGTCGCTTAGCGACCGGAAGATGTAAAATGTGTTTTGTCGCTTAGCGACCGGAAGATGTAAAATGTGTTTTGTCGCTTAGCGACCGGAAGATGTAAAATGTGTTTTGTCGCTTAGCGACCGGAAGATGTAAAATGTGTTTTGTCGCTTAGCGACCGGAAGATGTAAAATGTGTTTTGTCGCTTAGCGACCGGAAGATGTAAAATGTGTTTTGTCGCTTAGCGACCGGAAGATGTAAAATGTGTTTTGTCGCTTAGCGACCGGAAGATGTAAAATGTGTTTTGTCGCTTAGCGACCGGAAGATGTAAAATGTGTTTTGTCGCTTAGCGACCGGAAGATGTAAAATGTGTTTTGTCGCTTAGCGACCGGAAGATGTAAAATGTGTTTTGTCGCTTAGCGACCGGAAGATGTAAAATGTGTTTTGTCGCTTAGCGACCGGAAGATGTAAAATGTGTTTTGTCGCTTAGCGACCGGAAGATGTAAAATGTGTTTTGTCGCTTAGCGACCGGAAGATGTAAAATGTGTTTTGTCGCTTAGCGACCGGAAGATGTAAAATGTGTTTTGTCGCTTAGCGACCGGAAGATGTAAAATGTGTTTTGTCGCTTAGCGACCGGAAGATGTAAAATGTGTTTTGTCGCTTAGCGACCGGAAGATGTAAAATGTGTTTTGTCGCTTAGCGACCGGAAGATGTAAAATGTGTTTTGTCGCTTAGCGACCGGAAGATGTAAAATGTGTTTTGTCGCTTAGCGACCGGAAGATGTAAAATGTGTTTTGTCGCTTAGCGACCGGAAGATGTAAAATGTGTTTTGTCGCTTAGCGACCGGAAGATGTAAAATGTGTTTTGTCGCTTAGCGACCGGAAGATGTAAAATGTGTTTTGTCGCTTAGCGACCGGAAGATGTAAAATGTGTTTTGTCGCTTAGCGACCGGAAGATGTAAAATGTGTTTTGTCGCTTAGCGACCGGAAGATGTAAAATGTGTTTTGTCGCTTAGCGACCGGAAGATGTAAAATGTGTTTTGTCGCTTAGCGACCGGAAGATGTAAAATGTGTTTTGTCGCTTAGCGACCGGAAGATGTAAAATGTGTTTTGTCGCTTAGCGACCGGAAGATGTAAAATGTGTTTTGTCGCTTAGCGACCGGAAGATGTAAAATGTGTTTTGTCGCTTAGCGACCGGAAGATGTAAAATGTGTTTTGTCGCTTAGCGACCGGAAGATGTAAAATGTGTTTTGTCGCTTAGCGACCGGAAGATGTAAAATGTGTTTTGTCGCTTAGCGACCGGAAGATGTAAAATGTGTTTTGTCGCTTAGCGACCGGAAGATGTAAAATGTGTTTTGTCGCTTAGCGACCGGAAGATGTAAAATGTGTTTTGTCGCTTAGCGACCGGAAGATGTAAAATGTGTTTTGTCGCTTAGCGACCGGAAGATGTAAAATGTGTTTTGTCGCTTAGCGACCGGAAGATGTAAAATGTGTTTTGTCGCTTAGCGACCGGAAGATGTAAAATGTGTTTTGTCGCTTAGCGACCGGAAGATGTAAAATGTGTTTTGTCGCTTAGCGACCGGAAGATGTAAAATGTGTTTTGTCGCTTAGCGACCGGAAGATGTAAAATGTGTTTTGTCGCTTAGCGACCGGAAGATGTAAAATGTGTTTTGTCGCTTAGCGACCGGAAGATGTAAAATGTGTTTTGTCGCTTAGCGACCGGAAGATGTAAAATGTGTTTTGTCGCTTAGCGACCGGAAGATGTAAAATGTGTTTTGTCGCTTAGCGACCGGAAGATGTAAAATGTGTTTTGTCGCTTAGCGACCGGAAGATGTAAAATGTGTTTTGTCGCTTAGCGACCGGAAGATGTAAAATGTGTTTTGTCGCTTAGCGACCGGAAGATGTAAAATGTGTTTTGTCGCTTAGCGACCGGAAGATGTAAAATGTGTTTTGTCGCTTAGCGACCGGAAGATGTAAAATGTGTTTTGTCGCTTAGCGACCGGAAGATGTAAAATGTGTTTTGTCGCTTAGCGACCGGAAGATGTAAAATGTGTTTTGTCGCTTAGCGACCGGAAGATGTAAAATGTGTTTTGTCGCTTAGCGACCGGAAGATGTAAAATGTGTTTTGTCGCTTAGCGACCGGAAGATGTAAAATGTGTTTTGTCGCTTAGCGACCGGAAGATGTAAAATGTGTTTTGTCGCTTAGCGACCGGAAGATGTAAAATGTGTTTTGTCGCTTAGCGACCGGAAGATGTAAAATGTGTTTTGTCGCTTAGCGACCGGAAGATGTAAAATGTGTTTTGTCGCTTAGCGACCGGAAGATGTAAAATGTGTTTTGTCGCTTAGCGACCGGAAGATGTAAAATGTGTTTTGTCGCTTAGCGACCGGAAGATGTAAAATGTGTTTTGTCGCTTAGCGACCGGAAGATGTAAAATGTGTTTTGTCGCTTAGCGACCGGAAGATGTAAAATGTGTTTTGTCGCTTAGCGACCGGAAGATGTAAAATGTGTTTTGTCGCTTAGCGACCGGAAGATGTAAAATGTGTTTTGTCGCTTAGCGACCGGAAGATGTAAAATGTGTTTTGTCGCTTAGCGACCGGAAGATGTAAAATGTGTTTTGTCGCTTAGCGACCGGAAGATGTAAAATGTGTTTTGTCGCTTAGCGACCGGAAGATGTAAAATGTGTTTTGTCGCTTAGCGACCGGAAGATGTAAAATGTGTTTTGTCGCTTAGCGACCGGAAGATGTAAAATGTGTTTTGTCGCTTAGCGACCGGAAGATGTAAAATGTGTTTTGTCGCTTAGCGACCGGAAGATGTAAAATGTGTTTTGTCGCTTAGCGACCGGAAGATGTAAAATGTGTTTTGTCGCTTAGCGACCGGAAGATGTAAAATGTGTTTTGTCGCTTAGCGACCGGAAGATGTAAAATGTGTTTTGTCGCTTAGCGACCGGAAGATGTAAAATGTGTTTTGTCGCTTAGCGACCGGAAGATGTAAAATGTGTTTTGTCGCTTAGCGACCGGAAGATGTAAAATGTGTTTTGTCGTTTAGCGACCGGAAGATGTAAAATGTGTTTTGTCGCTTAGCGACCGGAAGATGTAAAATGTGTTTTGTCGCTTAGCGACCGGAAGATGTAAAATGTGCTTTGTCGCTTAGCGACCGGAAGATGTAAAATGTGTTTTGTCGCTTAGCGACCGGAAGATGTAAAATGTGTTTTGTCGTTTAGCGACCGGAAGATGTAAAATGTGTTTTGTCGTTTAGCGACCGGAAGATGTAAAATGTGTTTTGTCGTTTAGCGACCGGAAGATGTAAAATGTGTTTTGTCGCTTAGCGACCGGAAGATGTAAAATGTGTTTTGTCGCTTAGCGACCGGAAGATGTCTCCTTTTAGGCGATGTTAAGCGAGTCACGCGTAATGCACGAGATGACCGGACGACTAAATTTCTGAGGGTTGTCAACGCATGCAACCCATGCAAACCCGAGTGGTGTTATGTTAAGAGAATTGAGGGCACCTCCTCTTTTCCCGAAATTGGCAAGAAGCCAATGACAGAGTATCGCGCGACACTCTGTGAAAGTTGAGCCGACGAGGCGTGGGAAGTCGGGCAGAGGAGGGTTCGTCTTCCTTAATGGTTCTGCGTCTCTATTACCAGTTTAGAAAGAAAAAAAAAATATATGTAAAATGTGAAAGTCTGTTGAGAGATAGTAAGTGAATGTAATAATAGTAAAAGTCAAGCAAACGATAAATGAAAGAATAGGAACACGTGACGGCTCCTGGCCGGGGTCGTTACAGATTTGTTCCAAAAGAGTTGAACGTATCAAGCAAATGAGGTTGAGTGCTACATGACTTGTGGTTAGAACCAAAGTTTTCTATTTCACATTCAAGGTTTTAACTTGAAGTGATGAGAACGACATGTATTTTGGACCCAACAACCTTCGTGGACGAATAATTAAGACTTAGTAATGCGTTTGATGAAACAAAAGAAACTTCACTTCAATCGATTTGTTCATGAAGAGTTGAACGTATCAGGCAAATGAGGTTGAGTGCTATATGACTTGTGGTTAGAACCAAAGTTATACATTTCACATTCAAGGTTTTAACTTTTTAGTGATGAGAACGACGTGTATTGAGACCCAACAACCTTAATGGACGAGTAATTAAGACTTAGTAATGCGTTTGATGAAGCATAAGAAAATTCACTTCAATCGATTTGTTCCAAAAGAGTTGAACGTATCAAGCAAATGAGGTTGAGTGCTACATGACTTGTGGTTAGAACCAAAGTTATCCATTTCACATTCAAGGTTTTAACTTGAAGTGATGAGAACGACGTGTATTGAGGACCCAACAACCTTCATGGACGAGTAATTAAGACTTAGTAATGCGTTTGATGAAGCATAAGAAACTTCACTTCAATCGATTTGTTCCAAAAGAGTTGAACGTATCAGGCAAATGAGGTTGAGTGCTACATGACTTGTGGTTAGAACCAAAGTTATCCATTTCACATTCAAGGTTTTAACTTGAAGTGATGAGAACGACGTGTATTTAGGACCCAACAACCTTCATGGACGAGTAATTAATACTTAGTAATGCGTTTGATGAAGCATAAGAAAATTCACTTCAATCGATTTGTTCATTAAGAGTTGAACGTATCAGGCAAATGAGGTTGAGTGCTACATGACTTGTGGTTAGAACCAAAGTTATCCATTTCACATTCAAGGTTTTAACTTGAAGTGATGAGAACGACGTGTATTGAGGACCCAACAACCTTCATGGACGAGTAATTAAGACTTAGTCATGCGTTTGATGAAGCATAAGAAAATTCACTTCAATCTATTTTTTCCAAAAGAGTTGAACGTATCAAGCAAATGAGGTTGAGTGCTACATGACTTGTGGTTAGAACCAAAGTTATCCATTTCACATTCAAGGTTTTAACTTGAAGTGATGAGAACGACCTGTATTTATGACCGAACAACCTTAATGGACGAGTAATTAAGACTTTGTAATGCGTTTGATGAAGCATAAGAAACTTCACTTCAATCGATTTTTTCCAAAAGAGTTGAACATATCAAGCAAATGAAGTTGAGTGCTACATGACTTGTGGTTAGAACCAAAGTTATGCATTTCACATTCAAGGTTTTAACTTGAAGTGATGAGAACGACGTGTATTGAGACCCAACAACCTTAATGGACGAGTAATTAAGACTTAGTAATGCGTTTGATGAAGTATAAAAAACTTCACTTCAATTGATTTGTTCTGAAAGAGTTGAACGTATTAACCAAATGTGGTTGAGTGCTACATGACTTGTGGTTAGAACCAAAGTTATCCATTTCACATTCAAGATTTTAACTTGAAGTGATGAGAACGACGTGTATTTAGGAACCAAGAATCTTCATGGGCGAATAATTAAGACTTAGTAATGCGTTTGATGAAGCATAAGAAACTTCACTTGAATCGATTTGTTCCAAAAGAGTTGAACGTATCAAGCAAATGAGGTTGAGTGCTACATGACTTGTAGTTAAAACCAAAATTATCCCTTTCACATTAAAGGTTTTAACTTCAACTGATGAGAACAACGTGTATTGAGGACCCAACAACCTTCATGGACGCGTAATTAAGACTTAGTAATGCGTTTGTTGAAGCATAAGAAAATTCACTTCAATCGATTTATTCCAAAAGAGTTGAACGTATTAAGCAAATGTGGTTGAGTGCTAAATGACTTGTGGTTAAAACCAAAATTATCCATTTCAAATTAAAGGTTTTAACTTCAACTGATGAGAACAACGTGTATTGAGGACCCCAACAACCTTCATGGACGCGTAATTAAGACTTAGTAATGCGTTTGATGAAGCATAAGAAAATTCACTTCAATCGATTTGTTCCAAAAGAGTTGAACGTATTAAGCAAATGTGGTTGAGTGCCAAATGACTTGTGGTTTGAACCAAAGTTATCCATTTCACATTCAAGGTTTTAACTTGAAGTGATGAGAACGACGTGTATTTAGGACCCAACAACCTTCATGGACGCATAATTAAGATTTAGTAATGGGTTTGATGAAGCATAAGAAATTTCACTTCAATCGATTTTTTCCAAAAGAGTTGAACGTATCAAGCAAATAAGGTTGAGTGCAACATGACTTGTCGTTAGAACCTAAGTTATCCATTGCACATTCAAGGTTTTAACTTGAAGCGATGCGAACGACGTGTATTGAAGACCCAAGAACCGTCATGGACGAGTATCTAAGAATTAGTAATGCGTTTGATTAAGCATAAGAAAATTCACTTAAATCGATTTGTTCCAAAAGAGTTGAACGTATCAAGCAAATGAGGTTGAGTGCTACATGACTTGTGGTTATAACCAAAGTTAACCATTTCACATTTAAGGTTTTAACTTGAAGTGATTAGAACGACGTGTATTGAGGA
This sequence comes from Begonia masoniana, assembly GCA_022432975.1. Taxonomy (NCBI): domain Eukaryota; kingdom Viridiplantae; phylum Streptophyta; class Magnoliopsida; order Cucurbitales; family Begoniaceae; genus Begonia; species Begonia masoniana. The sequence continues at coordinate 685,218 of CM039506.1, forward strand.
CCCAATAACCTTCACGGACGAGTAATTAAAACTTAGTAATGCGTTTGATGAAGCATAAGAAACTTCACTTCAATCGATTTGTTCTAAAAGAGTTGAATGTATCAAGAAAATGAGGTTGAGTGCTACATGACTCGTGGTTAGAACCAAAGTTATCCATTTAACATTCAAGGTTTTAACTTGAAGTGATGAGAACGACGTGTATTGAGGACCCAATAACCCTCATGGACGAGTAATTAAAACTTAGTAATGCGTTTGATGAAGCATAAGAAACTTCACTTCAATCGATTTTTCCCAAAAGAGTTGAACATATCAAGCAAATGAGGTCTAGTGGTACATGACTTGTGGTTAGAACCAAAGTTATCCATTTCACATTCAAGGTTTTAACTTGAAGTGATGAGAATGACGTGTATTGAGGACACAACAACCTTTATAGACGAGTAATTAAAACTTAGTAATGCGTTTGATGAAGCATAAGAAACTTCACTTCAATCGATTTTTTCCAAAAGAGTTGAACGTATCAAGAAAATGAGGTTGAGTGCTACATGAATTGTGGTTAGAACCAAAGTTATCCATTTCACATTCAAGGTTTTAACTTGAAGTGATGAGAACGACGTGTATTGAGGACCTAACAACCTTCATGGACGAGTAATTAAGACTTAGTAATGCGTTGGATGAAGCATATGAAACTTCACTTCAATCGATTTGTTCCAAAAGAGTTGAACGTATTAAGCAAATGAGGTTGAGTGCTACATGACTTGTGGTTAGAACCAAAGTTATCTATTTCACATTCAAGGTTTTAACTTGAAGTGATGAGAACGACATGCATTTTGGACCCAACAACCTTCATGGACGAATAATTAAGACTTAGTAATGCGTTTGATGAAACATAAGAAATTTCACATCAATCGATTTGTTCATGAAGAGTTGAACGTATCAGGCAAATAAGGTTGAGTGCTACATGACTTGTGGTTAGAACCAAAGTTATCCATTTCACATTCAAGGTTTTAACTTTTAGTGATGAGAACGACGTGTATTGAGGACCCAACAACCTTCATGGACGAGTAATTAATACTTAGTAATGCGTTTGATGAAGCATAAGAAAATTCACTTCAATCGATTTGTTCATGAAGAGTTGAACATATCAGGCAAATGAGGTTGAGTGCTACATGACTTGTGGTTAGAACCAAAGTTATCCATTTCACATTCAAGGTTTTAACTTTAAGTAATGAGAACGATGTGTATTTAGGACCCAACAACCTTCATGGACGAGTAATTAAAACTTAGTATTGCGTTTGATGAAGCATAAGAAACTTCACTTCAATCGATTTTTTCCAAAAGAGTTGACCATATCAAGCAAATGAGGTTGAGTGCTACATGACTTGTGGTTAGAACCAAAGTTATCCATTTCACACTAAAGGTTTTAACTTGAAGTGATGAGAACGACGTGTATTGAGACCCAACAACCTTCATGGACGAGTAATTAAGACTCAGTAATGCGTTTGATAAAGTATAAAAAACTTCACTTCAATCGATTTGTTCTGAAAGAGTTGAACGTATTAAGCAAATGTGGTTGAGTGCTACATGAATTGTGGTTAGAACCAAAGTTATCCATTTCACATTCAAGGTTTTAACTTGAAGTGATGAGAACGACGTGTATTTAGGACCCAAGAACCTTCATGGACGAATAATTTAAGACTTACTAATGCGTTTGATGAAGCATAAGAAACTTAACTTCAATCGATTTGTTCCAAAAGAGTTGAACGTATCAAGCAAATGAGGTTGAGTGCTACATGACTTGTAGTTAAAACCAAAATTATCCATTTCACATTAAAGGTTTTAACTTCAACTGATGAGAACAACGTGTATTGAGGACCCAACAACCTTCATGGACGCGTAATTAAGACTTAGTAATGCGTTTGTTGAAGCATAAGAAAATTCACTTCAATCGATTTGTTCCAAAAGAGTTGAACGTATTAAGCAAATGTGGTTGAGTGCTAAATGACTTGTGGTTAAAACCAAAATGATCCATTTCACATTAAAGGTTTTAACTTCAACTGTAATATCCGACTTTTCGGGTTATTAATATTTTAATATAAATGACATTTTTGTAAATATGTCAAATCAAGCCCGTTTTACAAACAGAAGGTTTCGTTGGGATCCTAATTATTAATATGGATTTTAAGGAATTTACGAGAATTTCCGGAGTAGTAACGCTTAATTCCGAGTAATTATGTTCTCGTAATATAAAGGACGTTTTAGTAAAAATAGTAAACGAGGTCTGATTTGCGAACGGACAGTTCTGTTAGGACCCAAATAATAAGTTGGAATTATTGGTGAAATATGGAGATTTGGTGAAACCGAATAGTTAGCCGATTAACGAAACGAATGACTAAATGAATATAAAATAGAAGTAAGGGCAAAATGGTAATTTGCCAAATCAATTTTATAAAAACAACTTAAATCCTCTTCTCCCTCATTTGTTTCTCTCCTCGCGAAGAACCAGAGAGCTTCTGGTTTCTCTCCCTCACGCACGCCGGCGATTCTCCCTCAACCGACGCCGATTTCTCCTCCGAACAACGCCGCTCCTTCACATTTTCTTCTCCACTCAACGCTATAGGTAAGATTCCGTAGCTTCGGTACGTTAGATTTCGATTTCTAAGATTTATGACGATTAGGGCTTTGTTTAGGGTTTTGTTAAAAATGTCGATTAGGCTTCGTAATCGATAGATTTACTGTAAATATAGATATAAAAGATGTATGGAACGTTATTGGACGAAATTATAGCGAATTGTGAGAAAAGTCGAAATTGGTGAGATTTAGAGAAAAATTCGTAAGTGGTGGTTTGTGATATCGAGCGTGGATTGTTCGATAAAACGCCTCGATTAGTTAAATTGGAATTTTAGGAAACTCCTTTGGTTAAGGATTTTATTAATTTGGACGTTATTGGTTCAATTGCATTTTAGTGATAATCGTTGTGAATTGCTATAGGTGCACCCGCTCGTGGACGGAGCTTGCATTCAACGGACATCAGGTAAGTCTCCGCGACTTGTTTGGCCGATTGGCCTACACCATATGATCTTCTGTGGTTCGAGGAAATTGGAGATTATAGATTGAGTTGGGTGAATAGGTTGGGTAGTTAGTTTTAGTTAAGTGTTATATGTTTATGTTCGTCGTTTGTATGTTTTAATTATGTTTATAGTATTGCACATGTTCACGCATCATGTTTATGAAAACCACGAAAAAGGAATTTCTATGCATGTTTTCATGAAAAGGAAAAGGATAATGAAAAGGTATAAATGAATGTAATCTGGTCAAGGAGGTGGCGGTGGTTCAGACATGGCTGCTTGAGGAGCATGTTTTCCCCCCGGTTAGATACGAGGGGCTATCCAATCGCGGGATGTGCCGCTCCTATCTAGCGAGAGTGAGGCCACGGTGACGTCTCTGTAATGTAATGAAATGAAATGAATAGTGAAAAGGTAGGACGCATGTTTTACAAACTGCATGCATGGCATTCACTTGCATTCACGTAGACTTACTGAGCCTTAAGCTCACGACTTATATTTATGGTGTAGGTGACGTAGATCCAGGTGAGGATGACGTTCCTCCTCTTGATGTCTGAGGCAGTTGATGGATGATGGCCCGTGGGAGTGCGCTGGGCAGTCGAGGCGCGTTTTGACCCGTGGGGGAAGTATGTATAGATGTTAGGATTTTCGTGATGTTTGGGTTGATGTTAAATTGTATAGAACATATTAGGATGCTTGGTCTGGTAGTTGATAGGTTAATGTTTTGACGTTTTGAAACCTGTTTTATAAACTGTTTGATAAATTTTAGTAGGAGGAAACGTCTGGTTTTTAAATGGATCCACGCTATTTATTTTTATGAAAGTTTATTACGTTTTAATCACGTTCTAGGGCAGGTTTTATGTTGTCTATACTTGGTCAGGTTTTATGTTGTCTATACTTGGTGGATGAGGAAATAAGAAATGAATGATGTTATGTTAAAGTTTAATGGAAAAATGTGTAGAAGTAGACTTGTGAATGGAGGAGAAATGGTGAGGGAAGTTGATGGTTGCTCTCTGGAATTCAGATTCCAGAGAGCACTTGTATAGAAAAAGAAAAAGAAAAACAGAGATGGGGAGAGATGTAGCGATCGATCTCTGCTGAGGCGCATGGCCTCAGCGATCGATCTCTGCTGAGGCGCATGGCCTCAGCGATCGATCTCTGCTGAGGCGCATGGCCTCGGCGATCGATCCCTGCTGTGGCGCAGCGATCGATCTCTGTTTCTTTTGCCTCTGTCTTCCAGTTTTGCCCTTGGCCGAATTGAAAAATGTTTTAAATGTTTTCTTTAATATTTATTAAATGTTTTAAGTTTAATTTAAATTAGTTTTAAGTTTAACTAAAAGGGTTTAAAGAAATAGGTTTACACGATTTTATTTCCAAATTGAATTCCGCTTCAGTTTAGGTTCAAAGTTTATGATAAGTGTAAAAAAAAAAAAAACAAATAAATAAATATATTACGGGAAATACTGGTACAGTATTCGGGGTGTTACATCAACTGATGAGAACAACGTGTATTGAGGACCCAACAACCTTCATGGACGCGTAATTAAGACTTAGTAATGCGTTTGTTGAAGTATTAGAAAATTCACTTCAATCGATTTGTTCCAAAAGAGTTGAACGTATTAAGCAAATGTGGTTGAGTGCTAAATGACTTGTGGTTTGAACCAAAGTTATCCATTTCACATTCAAGGTTTTAACTTGAAGTGATGAGAACGACGTGTATTTAGGACCCAACAACCTTCATGGACGCATAATTAAGACTTAGTAATGGGTTTGATGAAGCCTAAGAAATTTCACTTCAATCGATTTTTTCCAAAAGAGTTAAACGTATCAAGCAAATTAGGTTGAGTGGTACATGACTTGTGGTTAGAACCAAAGTTATCCATTTCACATTCAAGGTTTTAACTTGAAGTGATGAGAATGACGTGTATTGAAGACACAACAACCTTCATTGACGAGTAATTAAAACTTAGTAATGCGTTTGATGAAGCATAAGAAACTTCACTTCAATCGATTTTTTCCAAAAGAGTTAAACGTATCAAGAAAATGAGGTTGAGTGCTACATGACTTATGGTTAGAACCAAAGTTATCCATTTCACATTCAAGGTTTTAACTTGAAGTGATGAGAACGACGTGTATTGAGGACCTAACAACCTTCATGGACGAGTAATTAAGACTTAGTAATGCGTTGGATGAAGCATATGAAACTTCACTTCAATCGATTTGTTCCAAAAGAGTTGAACGTATTAAGCAAATGAGGTTGAGTGCTACATGACTTGTGGTTAGAACCATAGTTATCTATTTCACATTCAAGGTTTTAACTTGAAGTGATGAGAACGACATGTATTTTGGACCCAACAACCTTCATGGACGAATAATTAAGACTTAGCAATGCGTTTGATGAAACATAAGAAACTTCACTTCAATCGATTTGTTCCAAAAGAGTTGAACGTATCAAGCAAATGAGGTTGAGTGCTACATGACTTGTGGTTAGAACCAAAGTTATCCATTTCACATTCAAGGTTTTAACTTGAAGTGATGAGAACGACGTTTATTGAGGACCCAACAACCTTCATGGATGAGTAATTAATACTTCGTAATGCGTTTGATGAAGCATAAGAAACTTCACTTCGATCGATTTGTCCCAAAAGAGTTGAACGTATTAAGCAAATGTGGTTGAGTGCTACATGAAATCTGGTTAGAACCAAAGTTATCCATTTCACATTCAAGGTTTTAACTTGAAGTGATGAGAACGACGTGTATTTAGGACCCAACAACCATCATGGACGCATAATTAAGACTTAGTAATGCGTTTGATGAAGCATAAGAAACTTCACTTCAATCAATTTGTTCCAAAAGTGTTTAACGTATCAAGCAAATGAAGTTGAGTGCTACATGACTTGTAGTTAGAACCAAAGTTATCCATTTCACATTCAAGGTTTTAACTTGAAGTGATGAGAACAACGTCTATTGTGGACCCAACAACCTTCATTGACGCGTAATTAAGACTTAGTAATGCGTTTGATGAAGCATAAGAAACTTCACTTCAATCGATTTGTTCCAAAAGAGTTGAACGTCTTAAGCAAATATGGTTGAGTGCTACATGACTTGTGGTTTGAACAAAAGTTATCCATTTAACATTCAAGGTTTTAACTTGAAGTGATGAGAACGACGAGTATTTAGGACCCAACAACCTTCATGGACGCATAATTAAGACTTAGTAATGCGTTTGATGAAGCATAAGAAACTTCACTTCAATCGATTTTTTCCAAAAGAGTTGAACGTATTAAGCAAATGTGGTTGAGTGTTACATGACTTGTGGGTTGAACCAAAGTTATCCATTTCACATTCAAGGTTTTAACTTGAAGTGATGAGAACGACGTGTATTTAGGACCCAACAACCTTCATGGACGCATAATTAATACTTTGTAATGTGTTTGATGAAGCATAAGAAACTTCACTTCAATCGATTTGTTCCAAAAGAGTTGAACGTATCAAGCAAATGAGGTTGAGTGCTACATGACTTGTGGTTAGAACCAAAGTAATCCATTTCACATTCAAAGTTTTAACTTGAAGTGATGAGAACGACGTGTATTGAGGACCCAACAACCTTCATTGTCGAGTAATTAAGACTTAGTAATGCGTTTGATGAAGCATAAAAAACTTCACTTCAATCGATTTGTTCCAAAAAAGTTGAACGTATTAAGCAAATGTGGTTGAGTGCTACATGACTTGTGGTTAGAACCAAAGTTATCCATTTCACATTCAATGTTTTAACTTGAAGTGATGAGAACGACGTGTAATTAGGACCAAACAACCTTCATGAACGAATAATTAAGACTTAGTAATGCGTTTGATGAAGCATAAGAAACTTAACTTCAATCGATTTGTTCCAAAAGAGTTGAACGTATCAAGCAAATGAGGTTGAGTGCTATATGACTTGTGGTTAGAACCAAAGTTATCTATTTCACATTCAAGGTTTTAACTTGAAGTGATGAGAACGTTGTGTATTGAGGAACCAACAACCTTCATGGACAAGTAATTAATACTTAGTAATGCGTTTGATGAAGCATAAGAAACTTCACTTCAATCGATTTGTTCCAAAAATGTTGACCGTATTAAGCAAATGTGGTTGAGTGCTACATGACTTGTGGTTAGAACCAAAGTTATCCATTTCACATTCAAGGTTTTAACTTGAAGTGATGAGAACGACGTGTATTTTTGACCCAACAACCGTCATGGACGAATAATTAAGACTTAGTAATGCGTTTGATGAAGCATAAGAAACTTAATTTCAATCGATTTGTTCCAAAAGAGTTGAACGTGTCAAGCAAATAAAGTTGAGTGCTACATGACTTGTAGTTAGAACCAAAGATATCCATTTCACATTCAATGTTTTAACTTGAAGTGATGAGAACGACGTGTAATTAGGACCTAACAACCTTCGTTAACGAATAATTAAGACTTAGTAATGAGTACTTCACTTCAATCGATTTGTTCCTAAAGAGTTGACCGTATTAAGCAAATGAGGTTGAGTGCTACATGACTTGTGGTTTGAACCAAAGTTATCCATTTCACATTCAAGGTTTTAACTTTAAGTGATGAGAACGACGTGTATTTAGGACCAAACAACCTTCATGGACGCATAATTAAGACTTAGTAATGCGTTTGATGAAGCATAAGAAACTTCACTTCAATCGATTGGTTCCAAAAGAGTTCAACGTATCAAGCAAATGAGGTTGAGTGCTACATGACTTGTGGTTAGAACCTAAGTTATCCATTGAACATTCAAGGTTTTAAGTTGAAGTGATGAGAACGAGGTGTATTGAAGACCCAACAACCTCCATGGACGAGTATCTAAGAATTAGTAATGCGTTTCATTAAGCATAAGAGACTTCACTTCAATCGATTTGTTCCAAAAGAGTTGAACGTATCAAGCAAATGAGGTTGAGAGCTACATGACTTGTGGTTATAACCAAAGTTATCCATTTCACATTTAAGGTTTTAACTTAAAGTGATGAGAACGATGTGTATTGAGGACCCAACAACGTTCACGGACGAGTAATTAAAACTTAGTAATGCGTTTGATGAAGCATAAGAAACTTCACTTCAGTCGATTTGTTCCAAAAGAATTGGAGGTATCAGGCAAATGAGGTTGAGTGCTACAAGACTTGTGGTTAGAACCAAAGTTATCCATTTCACGTTCAATGTTTTAACTTGAAGTGATGAGAACGACATGTAATTAGGACCCAACAACCTTCATTGACGAATAATTAAGACTTATTAATGCGTTTGATAAAGCATAAGAAATTTCACTTCAATCGATTTGTTCCAAAAGAGTTGAACGTATTAAGAAAATGTAGTTGAGTGCTACATGACTTGTGGTTAGAACCAAAGTTATCCATTTGACATTCAAGGTTTTAACTTGAAGTGATGAGAATGACGTGTATTTAGGACCCAACAACCTTCATGGACGAATATTTAAGACTTAGTAATGCGTTTGATGAAGCATAAGAAAATTCACTTCAATCGATTTGTTCCAAAAGAGTTGAACGTATCAAGCAAATGAGGTTGAGTGCTACATGACTTGTAGTTAGAACCAAAGTTATCCATTTCACATTCAAGGTTTTAACTTGAAGTGATGAGAACAACGTGTGTTGAGGACCCAACAACCTTCATGGACGCGTAATTAAGACTTAGTAATGCATTTGATGAAGCATAAGAAACTTCACTTCAATTGATTTGTTCCAAAAGAGTTGAACGTATTAAGCAAATGTAGTCGAGTGCTACATGACTTGTGGATAGAACCAAAGTTATCCATTTCACATTCAAGGTTTTAACTTGAAGTGATGAGAACAACGTGTATTTAGGACTCAACAACCTTCATGGACGCATAATTAAGACTTAGTAATGCGTTTGATAAAGCATAAGAAACTTCACTTCAATCGATTTGTTCCAAAAGAGTTGAACATATCAAGCAAATGAGATTGAGTGCTACATGACTTGTGGTTAGAAGCTAAGTTATCCATTGCACATTCAAGGTTTTAACTTGAAGTAATGAGAACGACGTGTATTGAAGACCCAACAACCTTCATGGACGACTATCTAAGAATTAGTAATGCGTTTGATTAAGCATAAGAAACTTCACTTCAATCGATTTGTTCCAAAAGAGTTGAACGTATCAAGCAAATGAGGTTTAGTGCTACATGACTTGTGGCTATAACCAAAGTTATCCATTTCACATTTAAGGTTTTAACTTAAAGTGATGAGAACGTCGTGTATTGAGGACCCAACAACCTTCATGGACGAGTAATTAAAACTTAGTAATGCGTTTGATGAAGCATAAGAAACATCACTTCTGTCGATTTGTTCCAAAAGAATTGAACGTATCAGGCAAATGAGGTTGAGTGCTACATGACTTGTGGTTAGAACCAAAGTTATCGTTTTCACATTCAAGGTTTTAACTTGAAGTGATGAGAACGACGTGTATTTAGGACACAACAACCTTCATGGACGCATAATTAAGACTTAGTAATGCGTTTGATGAAACATAAGAAGCTTCACTTCAATCGATTTGTTCCAAAAGAGTTGAACGGATCAAGCAAATGAGGTTGAGTGCTACGTGACTTATGGTTAGAACCTAAGTTATCCATTGCACATTCAAGGTTTTAACTTGAAGTGATGAGAACGACGTGTATTGAAGACCCAACAACCTTCATGGACGAGTATCTAAGAATTAGTAATGCGTTTGATTAAGCATAAGAAACTTCACTTCAATCGATTTGTTCCAAAAGAGTTGAACGTATCAAGCAAATGAGGTTGAGTGCTACATGACTTGTGGTTATAACCAAATTTATCCATTTCTCATTTAAGGTTTTAACTTGAAGTGATGAGAACGACGTGTATTGAGGACCCAACAACCTTCATGGACGAGTAATTAAAACTTATTAATGCGTTTGATGAAGCATAGAAACTTCACTTCAGTTGATTTTTTCCAAAAGAATTAAACGTATCAGGCAAATGAGGTTGAGTGCTATATGACTTGTGGTTAGAATCAAAGTTATCCATTTCACATTCAATGTTTTAACTTGAAGTGATGAGAACGACGTGTAATTAGGACCCAACAACCTTCATTGACGAATAATTAAGACTTAGTAATGCGTTTGATGAAGCATAAGAAACTTCATTTCAATCGATTTGTTGCAAAAGAGTTGAACGTATTAAGCAAATGTAGTTGAGTGCTACATGACTTATGGTTAGAACCAAAGTTATCCATTTCACATTCAAGGTTTTAACTTGAAGTGATGAGAACGACGTGTATTTAGGACCCAACAACCTTCTTGGACGAATAATTAAGACTTAGTAAAGCGTTTGATGGAGCATAAGAAACTTCACTTCAATCGATTTGTTCCAAAAGAGTTGAACGTATCAAGCAAATGAGGTTGAGTGCTACATGACTTGTAGTTAGTGATGTGATCCAAGTTCAGACCAAGTCAAAGCCCAAGAATAAGGATCCAATTGAAGATATGGTTGGACCAATAACGAGAGCAAAGGCAAAACAGATCAAGGAGCAAATGAGCAATTTGGTCCGTCAAATCTTACCTCAAGAAGGAAATTGCATTTGGAAACAAGAACCAGAGATTGTTCTCGTAATCCAAGCTGTTTTGGGATGATATTTATGTCATTGTCGTTTTATTTATTTAGTTAATTCGATTGTCGTTTTTAGGGTTTCAAAAGTACTTGTCGTATGTCGAGTCATAAGTTGTCATTATTTTAGCATTTATCATTATTTTTAATTAAGAGTTACAATGACAGGATAGTAATTTTGTTCTTGAAACCCTAGCATGAAGGGGTGTTTCATGCCTATATAATTATTCTTAGATGAATGAAAATGGATTCAGGTTTTATCTAATTGTGAGAGAATTTCTCTTAGTTTCTTGAAGAAACTCCGAACTTATCAAGGTTCTCCTTGTGGCGTTCAAAATATGACTTATCAAACGAACAGGCATATTCGTTTGTGGCGTCCTCCTCATTCCAAGGTTCGGATCTTTATAGATTTGGGGTCAAGGATTTCCTCTTCGAACTTGTAGATTCTGGGTTAGCGACGACACCAATATTTTGATCGTGGGTCACCGTCACATCGTTGGCGTGGTTCGCATCATTTGGTATCAGAGACAAATCGAGTTCGTTTGGTTCTATCCCTCCTTTCCGTTTTGTTTTGTTTCAGAAATTTTGTTCTTGAGTCTTGAAATCTGTTTCAATTTATTTCGATGATTCTCTATTCAAATATGCGTCAAACGAAAAAGTCATCTTCTTATGAATTATAGAACGGCTCGTTATCTTTCCGATCTGTATTGAAACGTCAAAATCGGATCTTGTTTGCTTATTCAAAAGTATTTCGCCGTTTTCATCTTGATAACGATTCCGATTGCGAAAGTGTTATTCTTTAAGTTTTTAGATGAGATTTTTATCTTTCCAAATCGTACCTGAACGTAAAATTCCGATCTGGTTTGGGCACTAAAACGTTATCTACAAATTCGGTTACAAATTCGGTTACCAATTCGGTTACAAATTCAAAAAAAAAAAAAAAAAAAAAAAAAAATTGTTGTTCTCTAAATCTGTTCGACTACCTTAATTCATTGGATTGTTCTTTTGCATCCTTATACTATTCTAATTATTTTGAGCTAGTTCTTTCATCACTTATTATAGTGTCTGTTATTTTGGTTTGTCTTGTTTGGTTCGCTACTTGTGAACTTCCATTACTATTCGGTTAGTTTCGAAAGAAATCAAAGAGAATTCAAGTGGAAAAAGGCACGAGAGAGTGAGCATATTAGAGGGTAACAGCCAATATTATTGAGTGTAAACACGAGTGCAATTGAGTGATTTTTCTTCATTTCGAGTGAAACACGTGAGGGAGTGCTGTGAGGTCCAATATTTCTTCACCTTCTACTTTCTTATTTGTTTTGCATTTGTAGTACCTATTTTGCCATTATTTATTTATTTTTTGTTCTTTTTTTTTTGGTTTGTCAATTTTTGTTATTGCAGGAAGACTCATTTATTACTATTTGATTAGTTAAAAAAAAAAAAAATCGAGTGGAAAAAGGAACGAGTGGGTGAGTATATTTAAAGATAAAAGCCAGTATTGTTGAGTGCAAACACGAGTGAAATTGAGTGATTTTCCACATTTTCGAGTGAAACACGTGAGGGAGTGTTGTGATGATGTTATTATTATTTAATTTAATTTTTAATGTGTAGCCTATTTAATGGCAAACTATTTGATTTAATAAAGGAACAAGTTTGAATTAAAAATTGAGTGTTTTTTTTTTAGAGAGGATTTCTCTTTAGTTCTTTGCGAAGAACAACGATCTTCTTCAAGTCACGCTTGAAGAATCTCGCTTAATAGCTTTGGTTCTTACCAACGAGTTTGGTCTGGGTCAAGCTCCTGTTTTGATAGTTTTGGTTCAGCCAACAGGTGTGGCTCGGGTCAAGCTCCTGTTTTGATAACTAGGGTTCTATCGAATTCTTCGATTGGGGTCTTAGTTCCTTACTTTGTTCTTGAATCAAAAGGCGTTCCTTTCAATTATTCCGCGTTGTTGTCGGGTCCCGGGTCCTTTCGATCCGAGGTTCGCATCATGTGAGGTCCTATTTTACTTCACCTTCTACGTTCTTGCAGAGAATACCTAACCATGTTCGACGCAGAAGACAACCAACATCCAGCTAACATGCCAAATTTACAAATGGAGGCGATCTTGGGGGAGATAAGGCGGCTGATGAGACAAGGGTTCAATGAGATCAACGAGCGAATTGATCAAGTGGAACAGATTGCGACACGAGTCCAACCCCAGGCTGGGCAGAATGCACCGAGAAGAAACCAATGGAGGCAGGTCCCTACAGAAGAGATCGATGAAATTGATGAGAGAAACTTGGAGGATGATCTTGATAGGGTATCTATGGGTAGTCATGGAAGACATGGGAATGACCGTGCAAGACAAGACCGAGGCCGACTCAATTATAATTTGGGAAATATCAAGATAAAGATTCTTGAGTTTCAAGGAAAAAGTGATTCGAAGGAGTACCTGGACTGGGAGCAAAAAATATAGCTAATTTTTGATTGCCACAACTACTCCGAGCGAAAGAAAGTGAAGCTTGCTGCCATAGAATTTACAGGGTATGCGATAGTGTGGTGGGACAAGTTATGTCCGATCGAGGCAAGACGGAGACCTTCCTTGAGAGTGGGGCAGAGACGAAGAGAGTGTATGCGACGTCGATTTGTACGACTTGTCATGTACCAGCGTGATCTACACAAACAAATCGCAAACTCTTCGGAAGGGCGTCGAAAAGTGTAGACTGAGTATTCAAGGATCGGGTGATGCAAACCTCGGTATAGAAAGGACCCGGGACCGACAACACGCGCATAATGCAAAGGTTTTAACTTGAAATGATGAGAACGACGGTATTGAGGACCCCAAAACCTCATGGCAGAGTAATACAAACTTAGTAATGCGTTGATGAAGCATAAGAAACTTAACTTCAAGTGATTTGTTCCAAAAGAGGTTGAACGTATCAGGCAAATGAGGTGAGTGCCTACAGACTGTTGGTACGAAGAACCAATGTATCCATTACATTCAAGGTTTTAACAGAAAGTTGAGGAACGAAGGATTTAGGACACAACAACCTTCATGGAGCATAATTAAAACTTAAGAGTAATGCGTTTATGAACCATAAGAAACTTCATACAACGGATTTGTTCCAAAAGAGTTGAACGTATCAGCACATGAGGTGGATGTACATGACTTGTGGTTAGAACAAAGTTATCCATTGCACATTCAAGGTGTTTACATGCAAGTGTGAGAACGACGCGTATTTAGGACCAACAACCTTCATGGACGCATATTAAACTTAGTAATGCGTAGTTTGATGAAACATAAGAAAAACTCACTACAATCGTTTGTTCCAAAAGAGTTGAACGTATCCAGCAAAGAGGTTTGTGTCCCATGACTTGTGGAGTAGAACCAAAGTTATCCATTTCAAATCAAGGTTTTAACTGAAGTGAGGGGCGAGAACGAGGTTGTATTGAGGACCCAAAAACCCTCATAAACGAGTAATTATGACTTAGTAAGGTTTGAGAAGCATAAGAAACTTCACTTCAATCGATTTGTTCCAAAAGAGTTGAATGTATTAAGCAAATGTGGTTGAGTGCTACATGACTTGTGGTTAGAACCAAAGTTATCCATTTCACATTCAAGGTTTTAACTTGAAGTGATGAGAACAACGTGTAATTAGGACCCAACAAACTTCATTGACGAATAATTAACACTTAGTAATGCGTTTGATGAAGCATAAGAAACTTCACTTCAATCGATTTGTTCCAAAATAGTTGAACCTATTAAGCAAATGTAGTTGAGTGCTACATGACTTGTGGTTAGAACCAAAGTTATCCATTTCACATTCAAGGTTTTAACTTGAAGTGATAAGAACGACGTGTATTTAGGACCCAACAACCTTCATGGACGAATAATTAAGACTTAGTAATGCGTTTGATGAAGCATAAGAAACTTCACTTCAATCGATTTGTTCCAAAAGAGTTGAACGTATCAAGCAAATGAGGTTGAGTGCTACATGACTTGTAGTTAGAACCAAAGTTATCCATTTCACATTCAAGGTTTTAACTTTAAGTGATGAGAACAACGTGTATTGAGGACCTAACAACCTTCATGGACGCGTAATTAAGACTTAGTAATGCGTTTCATGAAGCATAAGAAACTTCACTTCAATCGATTTGTTCCAAAACAGTTGAACGTATTAAGCAAATGTAGTTAAGTGCTACATGACTTGTGGTTAGAACCAAAGTTATCCATTTGACATTCAAGGTTTTAACTTGAAGTGATGAGAACGACGTGTATTTAGGACCCAACAACCTTCATGGACAAATGATTAAAACTTAGTAATGCGTTTGATGAATCATACGAAACTTCACTTCAATCGATTTGTTCCAAAAGAGTTGAACGTATCAAGCAAATGAGGTTGAGTGCTACATGACTTGTAGTTAAAACCAAAGTTATCCATTTCACATTCAAGGTTTTAACTTGAAGTGATGAGAACGACGTGTATTGAGGACCCAACAACCTTCATGGACGAATAATTAAAACTTAGTAATGCGTTTGATGAAACATAAGAAACTTTGCTTCAATCGATTTGTTCCAAAAGAGTTGAATGTATCAAGCAAATGAGGTTGAGTGCTACGTCACTTGTGGGTAGAACCAAAGTTATTCATTTCACATTCAAGGTTTTAACTTGAAGTGATGAGAACGACGTGTATTGAGGACCCAACTGTAACGACCCTCAAACTATTCCTAATCTCCCGTATAAAATTTTTCTTTTTAAGCCTCTAAATCAATTAAAAACATCCTCGAAAACCTTTAAAGAAAATTCATTTATCATACAAAAACAGTTTACATAAACCACTCAACCTTCTACATTCCTCAATTATCAATTCATCACATCTTCACAATATCATTTCTATCTACATTTCAATTATACATTTTACATAACTTTCCAAACATTCATACGTTCTCGTAACTCTGCCCAAATCCGACTCTAAACACGATTAAAATGAAGTACATTTTCACGAAAACAAACTGCATGGTTCCGTTTAAAAGTGTGACATATCCTCCTGTTTACAAAATCACCAAGCAGTTCATAAAATCCAAATAAAACCTTAACAAACGTTTTATAAAACAATCTATCAACTAAACAGAATCAAACACCCTAAAACGTACCAACTACCAATTAAACTAAAAGCATTCCCATAACGTTAAATTAATGATTTAAACAAAACATTTGAAAGATCAACGTAAAAATCTAACACCTAATCAGAACCAAACATCCTAATATGTTCGACTATACAAATTTATCTAACTAATCCATCATTCACCCAGAATAT
This sequence comes from Begonia masoniana, assembly GCA_022432975.1. Taxonomy (NCBI): domain Eukaryota; kingdom Viridiplantae; phylum Streptophyta; class Magnoliopsida; order Cucurbitales; family Begoniaceae; genus Begonia; species Begonia masoniana. The sequence continues at coordinate 701,220 of CM039506.1, forward strand.
CTCAATACCCTCAAAATACATACGTAAATCCCCACGGGTCGGTTAAGCATCGACTGCGCCAGCGCACTCCCACGGGTATCCTTCTTCAACCAGCGTGATCATCTAACAGAGGAATGTCTTCCTCACCTGTTTCGGGTTCACCTACACCATAAGGACGCCTATGAGAATAAATCTCAGTAAATTCTACGTAAATGATAATGCATGAACATGTATATGCAATTTTCATAAATTTCTGTGCATTCGATTCATTTATCATATCGTACATTCATTTCATTTATTAGATAGTCGTCACATTTTTCAGTTCATACATTCATTCATTCATCATATAGTCGTCTCATTTTCAGTTCATACATTCATTCATTCATCATATAGTCGTCTCATTTTTCAGTTCATACATTCCTTCATTTATCATATCATGCGTTCATTTCATTTATCATATCATGCGTTCATTTCATTTAACATGTCATACTTTCATTTTTCATATCATGCATTCATTTATCATATAGTCATCTCATGTAAGTCGTCTCATGTAAGTCATCATAGTCATCTCATATTAGTCGTCTCATTTAAGTCGTCATAGTCATCTCGTATTAGTTCGTCATAGTCATCTCATATTAGTCGTCTCAATTCATGTCATCACATTTCCTTTACTTTCGTTCATTTCTTTCACTTTACTTCATTCGTTTCTTTTCGTGAACTCATGCTTAAATTCATTTTTCATGACTTTTATAAAACAGTGATGCATGACAGTAAAAGCATAACATAAACATACAAAGTGCATACCATCAAACAATACAAGCATAACCTATAAAAGGCCTAATCCTAAACTACCCAACCAAAGCGAATAAACATACATAACTCCAAATATCCTCGACAACGAAACACGACATATGGTGTAGGCCTATCGGCCACAGCAAGTCACGAGAACTTACCTCGTGTCCGTCGCAACTCTAGTTCTGTCCACGAGCGTTGTTCACCTATGCAATTTTCATCAATTTGTCGTTAATACGAGCTTAAACAATTTAATGTTCAAAACTAACAAAATTCTTAACTATGGAATTTCCTAAAGCTTCAACTCAACTAAAACCTAACCAAACGGACCACCAATTTGGGTTCGGTAAAACCGACCCGAAACTTCGAACGCGCGTAACTTTTGCGTCGGTTATCGGAATCAAACGATTCCAGCGGCCACGTACTCCTCTAATAACTTATTTTAATCTGACAAAAGGAATTTTAAAACAAACAACTCTAACTAGGTCAAAAATCCAAAAACCCGAATCTGCCCTAAACCGGGAATTTCACCATTTTCGATTTTCCATCAATTCTCAACAATTTCTTCACCAATCAACCACTCACACCCTCAATTAGCATAAACAATCAAAAATTCAGAGGCTACACACACCAAAACCCGAAATCCCCAAATCGGGTTCTCTGATTTTTCACTCAATTCGAGCACAACACGGCCAGGCGACCTTCGCCGGCCTAAGCCCGGTCATTTGACGCCAAGAACGGCCAAAAGCCGCCGGAAATCAGAGCTCAATCGAGCTAGTTCTTCGCGGCCCTAAATCGAACCGAAAACAGGGAGAAAACCGGCCATACCTTCGGTTCGTGCGCGGAAACAGGCCGGAGCCCCACGCCGCCGTTGTCTGGTCGAAGAACGTCGGAGAACGCCGATGAACCGGTCGTCGGTCGCCGTCGTCTCCCTCTCCTCTCCTCTCCCTTCGCGCTCGGGCTCGGGCTCGACAGAATAGCCTCGGCTATTCTGTCGATTTCTATTGTTTATTTATTTTTTTTTAAAATAATAATAATAATAATAATAATAATACTCTATTTTATTGAACGTCACTACCTCTCGTGTTTCCAACTGTTTCGAATTTCTTATTTCGCCGATAAATCCAACTTATTATCTGGGTTCTATTAAAACTGTCCGTCCGTGAATCGGACCTCGTTTACTATTTTTACTAAAATTATATTACGAGAAACGTAATTAATCGAAATATATCGTTGTTACTCCGAAAATTCTCGTAATTTCCTTAAAATTCCAATAAATCGATAGGATCCTAATAACGCTTTCTTTTCGTAAAACGGACCTGATTTAGCATATTTACAAAAATGCCACTTATATTAAAATAATAATATTCCGTAAAGCGGGGTATTACACCAACAACCTTCATGAACGAGTAATTAAGACTTAGTAATGCGTTTGATGAAGCATAAGAAAATTCACTTCAATCGATTTGTTCTAAAAGAGTTGAACGTATAAAGCAAATGTGGTTGAGTGCTACATGACTTGTGGTTAGAACCAAAGTTATCCATTTCACATTCAAGGTTTAAAATGAAGTGATGAGAACGACGTGTATTGAGGACCCAACAACCTTCATGGACGAGTAATTAGGACTTAGTAATGCGTTGTATGAAGCATAAGAAACTTTACTTCAATCGATTTGTTCCAAAAGAGGCGAACGTATTAAGCAAATGTTGTTGAGTGCTACATGACTTGTGGTTAGAACCAGAGTTATCCATTTCACATTCAAGGTTTTTTAACATGAAGTGATAAAAAGACGTGAATTAGGACCCCAACAACCTTCATGGACGCATATTAGACTTAGTAATGCGTTTGATAAGCATAAGAAACTTCACTTCAATCGATTTGTTCCAAAAGAGTTGAACGTATCAAGCAAATGAGGTAGAGTGCTACATGAATTGTGGTTAGAACCAAAGATATCCATTTCACATTCAAGGTTTTAACTTTAAGTGATAAAAACGACGTGAATTTAGCACCCAACAACTTTCATGGACGCATAATTAAGACTTAGTAATGCGGTTGATGAAGCATAAGAACTTCACTTCAATCGATTTGTTCCAAAAGAGTGAACGTATCAAGCAAATGAGGTTGAGTGTACACGACTTGTGGTTCGAACCTAAGTTATCCATTGCACATTCTAGGTTTTAACATGAAGTGATGAGAACAACGTGTATTGAGTACACAACAACCTTCATGGACGCGTAATTAAGACTTAGTAATGCGTTTGATGAAGCATAAGAAACTTCACTTCAATCGATTTGTTCCAAAAGAGTTGAACGTATTAAGCAAATGTGGTTGAGTGCTACCTAACTTGTGGTTAGAACCAAAGTTATCCATTTCACATTCAAGGTTTAACTTGAAGTGATGAGAACCAACGTGTATTTAGGACCCAACAACCTTCCATGGACCCATAATAAGACTTAGTAATGCGTTTGATGAAACATAAGAAACTTCACTTCAGTCGATTTGTTCCAAAATAGTTTAACGTATCAAGCAAATGAGGTTGAGTGCTACATGACTTGTGGTTAGAACAAAAGTTATCCATTTCACATTCAAGGTTTTAACTTGAAGTGATGAGAACGACGTGCATTGAGGACCCAACAACCTTCATGGACGAGTAATTATGACTTAGTAAAGCGTTGGATGAAGCATAAGAAACTTCTCTTCAATCGATTTGTTCCAAAAGAGTTGAACGTATTAAGCAAATGTGGTTGAGTGTTACATGACTTGTGGTTAGAACCAAAGTTATCCATTTCACATTCAAGGTTTTAACTTGAAGTGATGAGAACGACGTGTATTTTGGACCCAACAACCTTCATGGACGAATAATTAAGACTTAGTAATGTGTTTGATGAAACATAAGAGACTTCACTTCAATCGATTTGTTCCAAAAGAGGCGAACGTATTAAGCAAATGTTGTTGAGTGCTACATGACTTGTGGTTAGAACCAGAGTTATCCATTTCACATTCAAGGTTTTAACATGAAGTGATAAAAACGACGTGAATTTAGGACCCAACAACCTTCATGGACGCATAATTAAGACTTAGTAATGCGTTTGATAAAGCATAAGAAACTTCACTTCAATCGATTTGTTCCAAAAGAGTTGAACATAGCAAATGAGGTAGAGTGCTACATGAATTGTGGTTAGACCAAAGTTATCCATTTCACATACGTTTTAACTTGAGTGATAAAAACAGACGTGAATTTAGCACCAAAACAATTCATGGAAGCATAATTAAGACTAGGTATGCTGGTTTGATGAAGCATAAGAAATTCACGTCATCGATTTGTTCAAAAGAGTGAACGTATCAAGCAATGAGGTGACTGTACACGATGGTGGCTTTCGACACCTCTAAAGTATCCATTGCAACATTCTAGGTTTTAACATGAAGTGATGAGAACAACGTGTATTGAGTACCCAACACTACATGGACGCGTATTACGACGTAGTAATGCGTATTGATGAAGCATAAGGAACCTTCCACTCTCAACTCGATTGTTCCAAAAGAGTTGAACGTATCAGCAAATGTGGTTTGAGTGCTAAATACTTGTGGTTAGAACCAAAGTTATCCACATGTCAATTTCAAGGTTTTAACTTGAAGTGAGGAACAAAGTGTATTAGGACCCCAACAACCGTCGGAACATAATTAAGGACTTGAGTAAGGTTTGCATGAAACATAAGAAACTTCAATTCAGTCGATTTGTTCCAAAATAGTTTAACGTATCAAGCAATGGAGGTTGCAGGTGCTACCTGCCTTGTGGTGAGAACAAAAAGTTATCAATGTTCACATTCAAGGTTTTAACTTGAAGTATGAGAACGACGTGCATTGAGGACCATCCAACAAACTTCATGGACGAGTCAATTATGACTTAGTAAAGGTTGGAGAAGCATAAGAACTTCTCTTCAATCGATTTGTTCCAAAAGAGTTGAACGATTAAGGCAAATGTGGTTGAGTGGTACATGACTTGGGTGTTAGACCCAAAGTTTATCCTTTCACATTCAAGGTTTTTTCACTTGAAGTGATGAGGAACGAAGTGTCTCTGGAACCAAAACTTCATGGGAAGAATAATTAAGACGTAGTAAGGTGTGTGATGAACATATGAGACTTCACTTCAATCGATTGTTCTAAAGAGTTTGAAGTATAAGCAAATGAGGTGGAGTGCTACGACTGGGTTTAGAACCAAAGTTATCCATTTCCATTCAAGGTTTTAAGTTGAAGTGATAAAAACGATGTGAATTAAGGACCAACAACCTGTCTGGACGCATAATTAAACGTAGTAATGCGTTTGATATAAAAGCAAAGAAACTTCACTTCGCAATCGATTTGGTTCAAAAGGTGAAAGATAAGCAAATGAGGTAGAGTGATACAGGACTTGGGTTAGAACCAAAGTTATCCATTCACATCAAGGTTTTAACTTGAAGTAGGATAAAACGACGTGAATTTGGGAACAATAACCCTTAATGGCGCATAATTAAGATTAGTAATGCGTTGATGAAGCGTAAAGAAAACTTCACTTCAATCGATTTGGTCATAAGGAGTTGAATGTATCAATGCAAATGGTTGAGTGCGACACGACTTGTGGTTCGAACCTAACTCAGTGCCATTGCACATCAATGTTTTAACCTAAAGCGATGAGAACGACTTGTATTGAAGACCCAAAAACCTTCATGGTTGAGTACTAGTAATTATTAAATGGTTGACCGTAAGCATAAGAAACTTCACTACAATCGATTTGTTCAAAAGGTTGAAACGTTAATTAATAAATGAGGGCTTGCGTGCACATGACTTGGGGTGAACCAAAGTATTCATTTCACCTTCAAGGTTTTAACTTGAAGTGCTGAGACGACGTGATTGAGGACCCAACACCGGTTATGAACGAGTAATTAAGAACTCAGAAGTAATGCGTTTGATGAAGAATAGAAAATTTCACACTTCAATTCGATTGTTCCAAAAGAGTTAAACGTAGTTAAGCAAATGTGGGTTTTTGAGGCTACATGACTTGTGGTTGAACCAAAGTTATCTTTCACCATGTCAGGGTGTAAATTGAAGTGAGGCGAGAACGAAGTTATTTTGAGAACCCAAAACTTAATGGACGATACTTAAGATTAGTAATGCGTGATGAAAATAAAAGAAAACTTCACCTTCAATCGATTTGTTCAAAAAGAGTTGATTGAACGTATAAAGGAAATGACGTTGAGTGGACATGAATTGTGTTGAACCAAAGTATCCATTTCATCTAAGGTTAACGTGAAGTGTGAGAACGGACGGGGTATTGAGGACCAACAACCTCATGGACGATAACAAGACTAGTAATGAGTTTGATGGAGCATAAGAAATTAACTCGATCGATTTGTTCCAAAAGGTTGAACGTATTAAGCAAATGTGGTTTGAGTGCTACGACCTGTGGTAGAACCAAATTATCAATTTCCCATTCAATGTTTTAACTTGTGAAGTGATGAGAAACGAGTGTATTGAGGACCAACAACCTTCATGGACGAGTAATAAGACTTAGTAATGCGTTGTAAAGAGTATAAGAAACTTCACTTCAAGCGATTTGTGACAAAAAAGAGTCTGAACGATTAAGGAAAAATGTGGTTGAGTGCTAATGATGTGTTAGAACCAAAGTTATCAAATTCAATTCAAGGTTTTCACTTGAAGTGATGAGAAGAAGTGATTTAGACCTAAAAAACCTTCATGGAAGCGTTAAGTAAGACTTAGTAATGCGTTGATGAAGCATAAGAATCAATTCAATCGATTTGTTCCAAAAGAGTTGGAACGTATTAAGCAAATGTTGTGAGTGCTCCATGGACTTGTGGTTAGCAAAACCAACAGATCCATTACACATTGAGGTTTTAACTTGATGTGATTGAGAACGACGTTGTTATTTAGGACCCAGCAAAACTTCATGTACCATAATGAAGACTTAGTAATGCGTTTGCTGAAGCATAAGAAACTTCACTTCAACGATTTTTTCCAAAATAGTGAACGTACAATTCCAAATGAGGTTGAGTGCTACAGACTTGTGTTGTAAAACCAAAGGTTATCATTGCAAATTCAAGGTTTAACTGTGAATGATGCGACGAACATGTATTTAGGAGCCAACAACTTCATGGGCGCATAATTAACACTTTAGTAATGCGTTTGGATAAAGCATAAGAAACTCACTACAATCGTCTAGTTCAAAAGGAGTGAGTTTATTAAAGCAAATGAGCGTTGAGTTGCCTACATGACTTGTGGTCGAACCAAAACTTATCCATTTCACAGTCAAGGTGTTAACTTGAAGTGATGAGGAACGCCGTGTGGTAATTTAGGAGCCAACAACCTCATGGAGCATAATTAAGCACGTCGTAATGCGTTGTGAAGCATATAAGAAACTTCACTTCAATAATTGGTTCCAAAAGAGTGGAAAGTATCTAAGCAAATGAGGTTGAGTGCTACATGAATTGTGGTTAGAAACCCAACAGTTAGCCATTTAACATTCAAGGTTTTAAACTGAACTGACGAGAACGACGCGATGAATACCTTAACAAACCTTAAGGCGGAGTAATTAAGGACCATGTGCACAAGTTTGATGAAGCATAAAAAATTACATCAATCGATTTTGTTACAAACGGTTGACGTATAAGCACATGAGGTTGAGTGCGACAGGATTGTGGGTTAGAACCAAAGTTACCATTGCACACTTCACGGTTTAACTTGAAGTGATGAGAACGACGTGTTTGATGACCCAACAACCTTCATGGACGAGGTAAATTAAGACTAGTAATACGTTTGAATGAAGCATTAAGAAACTCACTTCAATCGATTTGGTTCCAAAAGTGTTTAACGTCCAAGCAAATGAGGTTGAGTGATACAGGACTTGTGTGAGAACCAAAGTTACCATTTTCCACATTCAAGGTTATAACGTGA
>CM039506.1:709036-796713 GCA_022432975.1 Begonia masoniana
ATCAGGGGGAGGAAGGCGAAAATACTTCAGGGAGAGGGAAGTTCTGTGAGTTGGGCTCCTAGTGCAGGTGTACGGGCCTGGGCTGGGGGGATTCAGTGCCAGCGTTACGGGCCTGGGGTGGGTTCGGTTCCAGTGCCCAGGAATGACTGGGCTTGGGCCGGGGCTTGGACAATAAAAGGCGCCTGTTAGTGTAACGGGACCCACGTCCCGAAACCACGCCCCCAGCAAGGCCCCGTACAACCTGGCACCGAGGTTCCCGGCCCCAAGCAGTACACTTGGAACCGAGCCCGTGTCCGGCCACGTGTCCGTTACTCAAAGAACTTCCCCTCCCTGCAGGGTATTTTTGCCTCCCTCCCACTCGAAATCCAAGGACCTCAGACTAGTACCCAAGGATACAAGTGAGGAGTACCACTTGGCTAGGGTAGAACTTAGAATGAATATCCCGGCTTTTTGGGATATTATTATTTTAATATAAATGGCATTTAGTAATATGTCAAATTCATCCCGTTCTCGAAAAAGGAAGGCGTTCATTGATCCTAACGATTAATAGGAATTTTAAGGAAATTATGAGAATTTTCGGAGTTTAGACGCTATATCCGAGAGTAATAACATTTACGAAAGGAAATGACCCGTTGTAGTTAAAAATAGCAAACGAGGTCCAAATCGCAAACGGACAGTTTTATTAAATCATAAATAATAGTTGGACTTATTGGTGAAATTAGGAGGTTTGGAGAATCCGAACAGTTTGGACGATTTACGAAACGAAAGATGAAATCAATATAAAACTATGGAAGGGCATTTTAGTAAGTTGCGAATCATGTTTAAAATAACATAAAAACCTTTCTTCTTCATTTTTGTTTCCTTCTGCAATTTCCAGAGAAGAAGCTCGCGGCCTCCTCCTCCAGGCGCCGACGTTCCTCCAATCCGACCTCCGTTCGTTCCGTTTCCTTCACGTTTCTTCCTCCAATCACGTTCTAGGTATGAACCTAAATCCTAGAGCTTTTATTTCGGTATTTACGGAGTTTTACACGATTAGGTTCGTTTAGGGTTTCGGTAAAAAACGCGTTAGGGTACTAATAATAGGTTAGCAGGATTAGGTATATATTGAACGTATGGACGTTATGAACGAAGTTAAATCAATTGAGAAAATGTTAAAAATTGAGAAATTCTAGGGTTTCGTGGGGAAGATACGTAATCGAGATTTGAGGTGCCGAGCGTGAAATTACTCGATTAAATAGCTCAATGAATTGGATATTAAAGCTGTAGAAAGTTTCCTTAGTTAAGGACTATGTGAATTCGGACGATTAGAAGTTTAAACACGTGATATTGATGATCGTTGTGTTTGCATCAGACAAAAACGCTCGTGGACGGAGCTTGAGCTGCAACGGACGCGAGGTAAGTTCTCGTGATCTTCTCTGGCCGATTGGCCTACACCGTACTTCGATTGTTCTGTGCGTCGAGGATCTTAATGGATTGTTTGTTTTAATTGCTTTGGTTGGGTAGATAGTTGTTATAATTTTTATGTTTTATTCTAATTGGTCTTGATGTATCATGTTGGTTGTTTAGGTTTATGTTCATATCTGTCATGCATCACGTGCGTTTTAAAGATCATAACAATTGATTTCCCTGCACGATGTTTTAAAGTAAATGCAAAGAAAGAATGACCCTTCGGTATATAGTTTAAATGACCCTTCGGTATACAGTTTAAAGCAAAGCAAAGCAAAGCAAAGCAAAGCAAAGTAAAGTAAAGTAAGTAAAGTAAAGTAAGTAAAGTAAAGTAAAGTAAAGTAAGTAAAGTAAAGTAAGTAAAGCAAAGCAAAGCAAAGTAAAGTAAAGTAAGTAAAGTAAAGTAAAGTAAAGTAAAGTAAGTAAAGTAAAGCAAAGCAAAGTAAAGTAAAGTAAAGCAAAGCAAAGCAAAGTAAAGTAAAGCAAAGTAAAGTAAAGCAAAGCAAAGTAAAGTAAAGCAAAGCAAAGTAAAGTAAAGTAAGTAAAGCAAAGCAAAGCAAAGCAAAGTAAAGTAAAGTAAGTAAAGTAAAGTAAGTAAAGCAAAGTAAAGAAAAGAATGCATGATTTATAGATTCATATGCAGCATCACACGCATTTGCATTTACTAGAGCTTACTGAGATTTTTATCTCATAGATGTCTGTATGGTGTAGGTGTTTACGAGGAAACAGGTGAGGACGAGCTTTCTCCTCCTGAGGCATGAGGTCAGGTGACGAAAGCGGAATTGCGTGGTGGGTGCGCAGTCGATGCTTACCGACCGGGATGGAGTACAGGTTTTGGGGGTTTGACGGGATATATTTTGGATCGATGATAAACTGGATAGAGAATATTAGGATGTTTGGCCTGGTAGTGGGATAGGTTGTTTTGATGTTTGAAAATGTTTTGAATGTATTTGGTAAAAGTTTGTTATGAGGATACTAGTTTTTAAACATAACCACCGATTTGTTTTCTTAAAATTGATCCGGTTGAAAGTGTGTCGGGTGTATTTTGTGATCTGTGTGTAAGAATGGAAGAAGTGGTTTTTGGCTAACAAATTGTGGGAGATGTATAGAGGAAAAATGTTGAGTTCTGCTCTCTGGAATCACGTTCTAGAGAGGTGAAAAAGTTAGAGGAAAGGGTTGTTTGCTCTCTGGAAATCCTAAAAAATTTCCAGAGAGCGAAGTCGCTGCTGTGTGCAGCGAAGTCGCGCACACAAGCAGTTCGACCAGCGCCTGGGTAGCTGCTGTGTGCAGCGATTGGGCGCTGCCATACATTGCAGCGAAACGAGCGCTGCTTCATTCACGAGGGCAGAATTCCGATTCTGCCCTCCCTTCTTTTATTTGTTTTATTTAAATGGTTTTAGTGTTAATTGTTTAGTAAAGATTTTGTTTAAATGCTTTTAAAGTTAAGTTTAATTCCGATTTCAGTTCTGATTTCAACTTTAGTTTAGATTCCGCATTAAGTTTTATTTAAAGCATAGAAAAGTAAAGTAAAGTAAAGTAAAGTAAAGCAAAGCAAAGCAAAGCAAAGCAAAGCAAAGTAAAGTAAAGTAAAGCAAAGCAAAGTAAAGTAAAGTAAAGTAAAGTAAAGTAAAGTAAAGTAAAGTAAAGTAAAGCAAAGCAAAGTAAAGTAAAGCAAAGCAAAGTAAAGTAAAGCAAAGCAAAGCAAAGTAAAGTAAAGTAAAGTAAAGCAAAGCAAAGCAAAGTAAAGTAAAGTAAAGCAAAGCAAAGCAAAGCAAAGCAAAGCAAAGTAAAGTAAAGTAAAGTAAAGTAAAGTAAAGTAAAGTAAAGCAAAGCAAAGTAAAGTAAAGTAAAGTAAAGTAAAGTAAAGCAAAGCAAAGTAAAGTAAAGTAAAGTAAAGTAAAGTAAAGTAAAGTAAAGTAAAGTAAAGTAAAGTAAAGTAAAGTAAAGCAAAGCAAAGTAAAGTAAAGTAAAGCAAAGCAAAGCAAAGTAAAGTAAAGTAAAGTAAAGTAAAGTAAAGTAAAGTAAAGTAAAGTAAAGTAAAGTAAAGTAAAGTAAAGTAAAGTAAAGCAAAGCAAAGCAAAGTAAAGTAAAGCAAAGCAAAGCAAAGTAAAGTAAAGTAAAGTAAAGTAAAGCAAAGCAAAGTAAAGTAAAGCAAAGCAAAGTAAAGTAAAGCAAAGCAAAGTAAAGTAAAGTAAAGTAAAGTAAAGTAAAGTAAAGTAAAGCAAAGCAAAGCAAAGCAAAGCAAAGCAAAGTAAAGTAAAGTAAAGCAAAGCAAAGCAAAGCAAAGTAAAGTAAAGCAAAGCAAAGCAAAGCAAAGCAAAGCAAAGCAAAGCAAAGCAAAGCAAAGCAAAGCAAAGCAAAGTAAAGTAAAGCAAAGCAAAGTAAAGTAAAGCAAAGCAAAGCAAAGCAAAGCAAAGCAAAGCAAAGTAAAGTAAAGCAAAGCAAAGCAAAGTAAAGTAAAGCAAAGCAAAGTAAAGTAAAGTAAAGTAAAGTAAAGTAAAGTAAAGTAAAGTAAAGTAAAGTAAAGTAAAGTAAAGTAAAGTAAAGTAAAGTAAAGTAAAGTAAAGTAAAGTAAAGTAAAGCAAAGCAAAGTAAAGTAAAGTAAAGTAAAGCAAAGCAAAGTAAAGTAAAGTAAAGTAAAGTAAAGTAAAGTAAAGTAAAGTAAAGTAAAGTAAAGTAAAGTAAAGTAAAGCAAAGCAAAGTAAAGTAAAGTAAAGTAAAGTAAAGTAAAGTAAAGTAAAGTAAAGCAAAGCAAAGCAAAGTAAAGTAAAGCAAAGCAAAGTAAAGTAAAGTAAAGCAAAGCAAAGCAAAGCAAAGCAAAGCAAAGCAAAGTAAAGTAAAGTAAAGTAAAGCAAAGTAAAGTAAAGTAAAGTAAAGTAAAGTAAAGTAAAGTAAAGTAAAGTAAAGTAAAGTAAAGTAAAGTAAAGTAAAGTAAAGTAAAGTAAAGTAAAGCAAAGCAAAGCAAAGCAAAGTAAAGTAAAGTAAAGTAAAGTAAAGTAAAGTAAAGCAAAGCAAAGCAAAGCAAAGCAAAGCAAAGCAAAGCAAAGCAAAGTAAAGTAAAGTAAAGTAAAGCAAAGCAAAGTAAAGTAAAGCAAAGCAAAGCAAAGCAAAGCAAAGCAAAGTAAAGTAAAGTAAAGTAAAGTAAAGTAAAGCAAAGCAAAGTAAAGTAAAGTAAAGCAAAGCAAAGTAAAGTAAAGTAAAGTAAAGTAAAGCAAAGCAAAGTAAAGTAAAGTAAAGTAAAGTAAAGCAAAGCAAAGTAAAGTAAAGTAAAGCAAAGCAAAGTAAAGTAAAGCAAAGCAAAGCAAAGCAAAGTAAAGTAAAGCAAAGCAAAGCAAAGCAAAGCAAAGCAAAGTAAAGTAAAGTAAAGTAAAGTAAAGCAAAGCAAAGTAAAGTAAAGTAAAGTAAAGTAAAGTAAAGCAAAGCAAAGTAAAGTAAAGTAAAGTAAAGTAAAGTAAAGTAAAGCAAAGCAAAGCAAAGCAAAGCAAAGCAAAGCAAAGCAAAGTAAAGTAAAGTAAAGCAAAGCAAAGCAAAGCAAAGTAAAGTAAAGTAAAGTAAAGTAAAGTAAAGTAAAGCAAAGCAAAGTAAAGTAAAGCAAAGCAAAGCAAAGCAAAGCAAAGTAAAGTAAAGTAAAGTAAAGTAAAGTAAAGTAAAGCAAAGCAAAGCAAAGTAAAGTAAAGTAAAGCAAAGCAAAGTAAAGTAAAGTAAAGTAAAGTAAAGTAAAGTAAAGTAAAGTAAAGCAAAGCAAAGCAAAGCAAAGTAAAGTAAAGTAAAGCAAAGCAAAGCAAAGCAAAGTAAAGTAAAGTAAAGCAAAGCAAAGCAAAGCAAAGTAAAGTAAAGTAAAGCAAAGCAAAGCAAAGCAAAGCAAAGCAAAGCAAAGCAAAGCAAAGCAAAGCAAAGCAAAGCAAAGCAAAGTAAAGTAAAGTAAAGCAAAGCAAAGTAAAGTAAAGCAAAGCAAAGCAAAGTAAAGTATCAGAGCTCCGGGTTTTAAAATCGATTCTGTAGACTGCTCGACTGCACAGCCACTACGCGGACATCCTTCATCAACTGTAAGTCTGTTTACTGCTTTGTTTGATTTCAGTTTCTTAGGATTACTTGTTTTAAATTTTATAGGAGTTATAAGTATGACTCGAGGAAGGGATCCGAGAGACGACGCGATGGATCGTCTTACGGAATTGTTAGATCGCCAGTCTCAGCATATGGACCGGCAAGCGCAACAGATCACGGATTTAGTGAATCGAGAGAACCAGCGAGAGAATCAGAGAGCTCAGGAGCTGGTAGTCCCCCAGTAATCAGGGTATGCAGAGGTTCCAAGGTCTACGGCCTCCAGTAATTCGACGGTCAGTCATCGGATCGACACGTGCCGAGGAGTGGATCAGGGTTATGGAGGACATGTTAGATTACGCCGAGGTTGCCAACGGGAGCAGGGTCGCTATATGCCACATTTCACTTAGCGTTGGACGCTCGTTTCTGGTGGGACCGATCAAGTCGACGACGGATGTATCAGTTATGACATGGGATCGGTTCAAGTTTCTATTCTTCGACAAGTATTTCAGCCGCACAGTGAGGGTGGCTAAGAGGAACGAGTTCATGCAGCTGAAGCAGACAGGTTCAGTTGCTGAATATATCCGGAAGTTTGAGGCTTTATCGCGATTTGCACCGCGCCTTGTCAGCGATAACGAGGAGAAGGTACACAGTTTATGGAGGGCCTTAATTCGGAGATCAGGGTGCACGTTGTTGTATCAGGTATTGTTGATGTACCCTATTCTGATATCACAGCTAGGGCTCTGGATATTGGAGGCCGCCAGAGCTACTTGTGTTAGACCGAGGGAGCCAGCCAAGGGCTTCTTCCGTGAGACCCAACCTCAGTCGCAAGATCAAGGCTGGCAGCCGAGAGCACAGCAACAACCACAACAGCCAAGAGACATTAAAAGGCCTCTAGAAGGAGGCAACGATCGAGGGAAAGACAAACAGGTACAAGGGGCTTCTCAGTTACCTCTTTGCCCTAAATGCCAGAGGAGCACAGGGGACAGTGCAGGGTAGGCACGAATGTGTGCTATTGGTGTGGGGAACCAGGTCATTTTGTTAAGGACTGCCAAATCAGGGTCGAGGTCAATCAGGCAGAGATCAGCATGGCACAGATCAAAGGAAAGTTGTACCGAGAGGTCTTTGCATTCATCGAGCCTGACAATGCCGACGGTGGGGCCCAGCCTTCTACAATTGCATGGTATCATTTTAATTACCTGTACAACGTTATGCATGTGATAGATAACGTATTTAGATCTGAAATGAGTATACACCCTATGAGATATGGATTTTAAGTAGGTAGAGATTGTGTCTAATTGACAACCTTTTGGGAGTATTAGATTACGACTAGTCACATCTCCCCATTGTGCGCTCTAACCTAGTCGTCCTAACCTAAGCCATTCATGCACTACTCGGTCTCGACCTGCCACACACGAGTCGATCCCTGGAAATTTACTAACTTAATCTCACCTCTAAGTTTACTTAGATGGTTTTGGTGATAATTCTCACTCCCCCTATAATCGTAAATTTCTCAATTTGTTATCCTTTAAACGCCAATCTAAGCTCTCATTTATTCCAACGATCTACTTACCTTCACTAAATTCCTCAAGGCTACTTGAGTCATAGACTAATCTATTTTTGTTCGCTCCTTCTAGTCAAGTCCCAACTAATCTTCTCGACATTTATTCTAAGTTCAATCCTCGAATTATATTTTAATCTAGATACTCTTACTTCACACGAACCGTCAATATACGAGCTCTACAATACCCTTTCCTCTATTTAAACACCCTCCATATGTCACCACAATCGAGAGTATTCCTTCATAGGTTCATTTCTAAATTTTTATGGACTTGACCGTGCTTAGAGCAAATAGAGTTTAAGATAAACAAAGGAGTGTAACGTAAGCAGTGTGAGAACTTTAATTAAGAATATAGTGGTAGAATTTAAGGACAAATCTAGAATCGTTTATAAGGAAACTTTGGTGACATAGTTCGAGGAGTATAACCGTATAAGCTTAATTGTAAATCCGCCATGAAATAACTGGCGGGATTGGTGAGTTGCCCAGGAAACTATGCGATTTAGGAGATTTAGTAAGACTTAATATGTGAGTGAGAATATGTACAATCCAATTGAGAGTAGAGATTTCAAATTTAAGGCCAATGTTGGAAGGTACAGTCGACGTTTTGGATTAGAATCGTAGAGATTGTCCCTAGGGATGACATGATCAGAGTTAATAAAAGGAAGTTCGAATTTTGTTAGAGATAGAATTCTAAGTAAATAGCGACTGTAACTCCTAGTTTGACTCACATAGACAAGGAAGTATTATAGTCGTATAGTTGCAAAGTGTAACAATGAGGACCTAATTAGGAAACCCGTACCAAAATAGTCTCCGAAGGTCAATAGGTTACCCAGGAAGAAAGGTGACAAGGAAATCCTATGGGTGATGCAGTTACAAGGAATCATTACCCGAGCGAATATAGAAGTTTGGGTCGACGTGAATCTCGACTACAGACGAAGCCAACGAAGTTATAGAGAAGTTTAGGTAAAACGAATGGAGATTTAAGGACTTAACTGAACTCAGTACTTTAGTAAGGAAGTGTACGATCAGATCGAAGGTAGAGAATACAAGTTTGAGGCCGATATTGGAGAGTACAGTGGACAGTTTGGTTGAGAACCACGAGGAGTGACAGTAAGTACAAAGGATACCTGAAGCGTAAGGCCGAGTGATATGAGACATTAGCATCAAAGGCTATATAAGCTGGTTAAATTTTGAGGACAAAATTCTAAATAAGGTGGGTAGAATGTAATATCCCGGCTTTTTGGGATATTATTATTTTAATATAAATGGCATTTTAGTAAATATGTCAAATCAATCCCGTTTCTCGAAAAGAAGGCGTCATTATGATCCTAACGATTAATAGGAATTTTAAGGAAATTATGAGAATTTTCGGAGTTTAGACGCTATATTCCGAGTAAATACATTTATCGAAATGTAAATGACGTTTTAGTAAAAATAGCAAACGAGGTCCAAATCGCGAACGGAAAGTTTTATTAAATCATAAATAATAAGTTGGACTTATTGGTGAAATTAGGAGGTTTGGAGAATCCGAACAGTTGGACGATTTACGAACCGAAAGATGAAATCAATATAAAAACTATGGAAGGGCATTTTAGTAATTTGCCGAATCAATTTTTAAAATAACCTAAAAACCTTTCTTCTTCATTTTTGTTTCCTTCTGCGATTTCCAGAGAAGAAGCTCGCGGCCTCCTCCCTGCCCGCGCGACGTTTTCCTCCAATCCGACCTCCGTTCGTTCCGTTTCCTTCACGTTTCTTCCTCCAATCGAAGTTCTAGGTATGAACCTACAATCCTAGAGCTTTTATTTCGGTATTTACGGAGTTTTAAACGATTAGGTTCGTTTGGGGTTTCGGTTAAAAACGCGAATTAGGGTTCGTAATTAATAGGTTAGCCGTGATTAGGTATATATTGAACGTATTGGACGTTATTT
Organism: Begonia masoniana; assembly: GCA_022432975.1. Taxonomy (NCBI): domain Eukaryota; kingdom Viridiplantae; phylum Streptophyta; class Magnoliopsida; order Cucurbitales; family Begoniaceae; genus Begonia; species Begonia masoniana. The sequence continues at coordinate 718,013 of CM039506.1, forward strand.
GACGAAGTTAAATCAATTGAGAAAATGTTAAAAATTGAGAAATCTGGGGTTTTTCGGGAAGATACGTAAATCGAGATTTGAGGTGCCGAGCGTGAAATTACTCGATTAAATAGCTCAATGAATTAGATTAAAGCTTTAGGAAGTTTCCTTAGTTAAGGCTATGTTGAATTCGGACGATTAGAAGTTTAAACACGTGATATTGATGATCGTTGTGTTTGCCTCAGACAAACAACGCTCGTGGACGGAGCTTGAGCTGCAACGGACGCGAGGTAAGTTCTCGTGATCTTCTCTGGCCGATTGGCCTACACCGTACTTCGATGTAGCGTCGAGGATCTCAATGAATTGTTTGTTTTAAATTGCTTTGGTTGGGTAGATAGGTTTATAATTGTTATAGGTTATTCTAATTTGGTCTTGATGGTATGCATGTTAGTTGTTTAGTTTATGTTCATATCTGCTCATGCATCACGTGTTTTTAAAGATCATGAAAAATGAATTTCTGCACGATGTTTTAAAGTAAATGCAAAGAAAGAATGACCCTTCGGTATATAGTTTAAATGGCCCGTCGGTATACAGTTTATAGCAAAGCAAAGTAAAGAAAAGTTTAAATGACCCTTCGGTATATAGTTTAAATGGCCCGTCGGTATACAGTTTATAGCAAAGCAAAGCAAAGCAAAGTAAAGAAACGTTTACATGACCCTTCGGTATATAGTTAAATGGCCCATCGGTATACAGTTTATAGCAACGCAAAGCAATTGGTATACAGTTTAAAGCAAAGCAAAGTAAAGTAAAGCAAAGCAAAGTAAAGTAAAGTAAAGTAAAGCAAAGCAAAGCAAAGCAAAGCAAAGCAAAGCAAAGTATAGTAAAGCAAAGTAAAGTAAAGTAAAGTAAAGCAAAGCAAAGTAAAGTAAAGCAAAGCAAAGCAAAGTAAAGTAAAGCAAAGCAAAGCAAAGCAAAGTAAAGTAAAGTAAAGTAAAGCAAAGCAAAGTAAAGTAAAGCAAAGCAAAGTAAAGTAAAGTAAAGTAAAGTAAAGTAAAGTAAAGTAAAGTAAAGTAAAGTAAAGTAAAGTAAAGTAAAGTAAAGCAAAGCAAAGTAAAGTAAAGTAAAGTAAAGTAAAGTAAAGTAAAGTAAAGTAAAGTAAAGTAAAGTAAAGTAAAGTAAAGTAAAGTAAAGTAAAGTAAAGTAAAGCAAAGCAAAGCAAAGTAAAGTAAAGTAAAGTAAAGTAAAGTAAAGTAAAGTAAAGTAAAGTAAAGTAAAGTAAAGTAAAGTAAAGTAAAGTAAAGCAAAGCAAAGTAAAGTAAAGTAAAGCAAAGCAAAGTAAAGTAAAGTAAAGTAAAGTAAAGTAAAGTAAAGTAAAGTAAAGCAAAGCAAAGTAAAGTAAAGTAAAGCAAAGCAAAGTAAAGTAAAGTAAAGCAAAGCAAAGTAAAGTAAAGTAAAGCAAAGCAAAGCAAAGCAAAGTAAAGTAAAGCAAAGCAAAGCAAAGCAAAGCAAAGCAAAGTAAAGTAAAGCAAAGCAAAGCAAAGCAAAGCAAAGCAAAGCAAAGCAAAGCAAAGCAAAGCAAAGCAAAGCAAAGTAAAGTAAAGTAAAGTAAAGTAAAGTAAAGCAAAGCAAAGCAAAGCAAAGCAAAGCAAAGCAAAGCAAAGCAAAGTAAAGTAAAGCAAAGCAAAGCAAAGCAAAGCAAAGCAAAGCAAAGTAAAGTAAAGTAAAGCAAAGCAAAGTAAAGTAAAGCAAAGCAAAGTAAAGTAAAGTAAAGTAAAGTAAAGTAAAGTAAAGTAAAGTAAAGTAAAGTAAAGTAAAGTAAAGTAAAGTAAAGTAAAGTAAAGTAAAGTAAAGTAAAGTAAAGTAAAGTAAAGTAAAGTAAAGTAAAGTAAAGTAAAGTAAAGTAAAGAATGCATGATTTATAGATTCATATGCACAGCACGCATTTGCATTTACTAGAGCTTACTGAGATTTTTATCTCATAGATGTCTGTATGGTGTAGGTGTTTACGAGGAAACAGGTGAGGACGAGCTTTCTCCTCCTGAGGCATGAGGCAGTTGACGAAAGATGGATTGCGGTGGTGTGTTGCGCAGTCGATGCTTACCTGACCCGTGGGGATGTATGTAAGGTTTTGGGGGTTTTTGAGATATTTTGGATCGATGATAAACTGTATAGAGAATATTAGGATGTTTGGCCTGGTAGTGGATAGGTTGTTTTGATGTTTGAAATGTTTTGCAATGTATTTTGGTAAAAGTTTGGTATTGAAGGATACTCAGTTTTAAACATAACCACGCGATTTGTTTCTTAAAATTGATCCGGTTGAAAGTGTGTCGGGTGTATTTTGTGATCTGTGTGTAAGAATGGAAGAAGTGGTTTTTGGGCTAACAAATTGTGGGAGATGTATAGAGGAAAATGTTGAGTTCTGCTCTCTGGAATCACGTTCTAGAGAGGTGAAAAAGTTAGAGGAAAAGGGTTGTTTGCTCTCTGGAAATCCTAAAAAATTTCCAGAGAGCGAAGTCGCTGCTGTGTGCAGCGACTGGTCGCTGCACACATAGCAGCGACCAGCGCCTGGTCGCTGCTGTGTGCAGCGATTGGTCGCTGCACACATTGCAGCGACCAGCTCCCGGTCGCTGCACAGAGCAGCGACCGAGCGCTGCTTCATTCACGAGGGCAGAATTCCGATTCTGCCCTCCCTTCTTTTATTTGTTTTATTAAATGTTTTAGTTTTAATTGTTTATTAAAGGTTTTGTTTAAATGCTTTTAAAGTTCAGTTTTAATTCCGATTTCAGTTCTGATTTCAACTTTAGTTTAGATTCCGCATTAAGTTTTATTTAAAGCATAGAAAAGTAAAAAGTATAAAATAAAATGAAAAATTTATACGGAGAAAATGGGGTACAGTATTAGGGGTGTTACATTAAAACTTTGAATGTGAAATGGATAAACTAGGTTCTAACCGCAAGTCATGTAACACTCAACCTCATTGGCTTGATACGTTCAAATCTTTTGGAACAAATCTATTGAAGTGAAGTTTCTTTTGCTTCATCAAACGCATTACTAAGTCCTAATTACGAGTCCATCAAGGTTGTTGTGTCCTCAATACACGTCGTTCTCCTCACTTTAAGTTACAACCTATAATGTGAAATGGATAACTTAGGTTCTCACCACAAGTCATGTAACACTACACCTCATTTGCTTTATACGTTCAACTCTTTTGGAACAAATCGATTGAAGTGAAGTTTCTTATGCTTCATCAAACGCATTAATAAGTCTAATTCTGCGTCGATGAAGGTTGTTAGGTCCTCCATACACGTCGTTTTCATCACTTCAAGTTAAAACCTTGAATGTGAAATGGATAACTTAGGTTCTAACCACAAGTCATGTAGCACTCAATGTAACGACCCCGGCCAGGAGCCGTCACGTATTCATAATCTTTCATTAATCGTTCGCTTGACTTTTACTATTATTACATCTTCTCTAACTCTCGACAGACATTCACATTTGCATAATACATATTTTGTTTTAAAACTGGAAACAGAGACGCAGAACCATCAAGGAAGACGAATCCTCTCGTGCACGATTTCCTACACCTCGTCGGCTCAAACTCTCACAGAGTCGAGCGACTAGGCTTGGTCATCGGTTTCTTGACAAAATTCGGGCAAGGAAGGAATGCCCCCAACTCTCTTAACATAATTCTACTCGGGTTTGCATGGGTTGCATATGTTGACAATCCACAGGAATTTCAACGTCTGGTCATCACGTGCATTGCGCGTGACTCGCTTAACACCGCCTAAAAGGAGATATCTTCCGGTGGGCACGTGGGCCTCGCGTGCTCAATTAAAACATCATCCGGTGACATCCACCGGTCACTAGACGACAAGATAACATTTACAACTTCCGGTGACGTCAGCCAACATCCACCGGTCACTAGACGACAAAACACATTCTGCATCTACCGGTCACTAAACGACAAAACACATTCTGCATCTACCGGTGACGTCATCCGGAAGACTAACCCATCAAACTATTATCATTCGGCATCTGCCGATGACGTCAGCCGGAAGACTAAACCATCAAACTACTATCATTCGGCATCTGCCGATGACGTCAGCCGGAAGACCACCTCATCCAGCTTCCATCTTACGGTAGAAAACACTAAATCATCAAATGACACCTTCCAACAGAAAGAACCACAACTCATTCAGAATGTATATAGCGGAAGACTTAAGCTACAGATCATTTATAAATCTATATAATCATTCCTTGACTCAGTGATCAACTAGACAGTCTCAAGGCTCAACATTATATAATAATCTCATCCTACTTAAACTACCATATCCTTTATTATACTGAAACAAAAGAGCGTTAACCATGGGTCATAAATCGCCTTTCCAGTCCTGCACTGTCATTTTGAGCTTCCTCCAGCAACCAGCCTTAAGCATCCTCTTTGAACAAAGTATCCTCACCTGAACCTCCTTCACCTACACCATAAGGTTCAACTATAAGCCTAATGCTTAGTAAGGAATGCATGCTGACAGATATACATGAGTGCACAAATTAAAGAACACAAGTTCATAAACCTTTCTTCATTCATGTTCATTTTCATTATTTACATGGCATGTATTAAGGCAGGAAATGAGGGAGAAGGGCAGGGGTACATAGTCATTTGCCTATCGCGGCAATCATAGTAACGACTTGCTCGGCCTCCACCAGTGGGAGAATTCGCGAGCCATACATGTCATCAACTCGGCCTCCACCAGTGGGAGAATCCGCGAGCCATAATAATCGTTAACTCGGCCTCCACCGGTAGGAGGATTCGCGAGCCATTCATATCATAGTCTTTTCCCCCGCTCTGCACTTAATCATGGTTACATTTGCTCTTCATGTTCTTAACTTAGTCATAAACGTGGACATAATACATAAACATGAAGTTCACAGAGAGAAATCATACCATAAGGACAAGCAAAACATCCTGTAACTTAACATCTTCTTACACAATTTCTTCATATCATGGCAATAACTAGTCATAGTCAACAGACAGACATCTCAATGATTTCCTAATACCCTTGCGGTGTAGGGCCCTAGTGGCCGGATATCTTAATACATTCACTTACCTGGTTTCCTTAGCAATCCGAGCTTCTTCCCTTTAAACTTCTTCACCTAAAACATGTACATTACAGTAGTTAAAACAAAGGTCCTAATAGTTCTATTCATAAATCGTCCTAGGACTCTAATAGCTAAGGTTACTCCGAATCCTCTGTTTGACACACTGCAGTCTGAAATCTGAAACTAGGTGGACAGGTTTTACCATTGATTAAATCCGAGTTGGTTACTTTGAAATGTTCAGAATCGATTTGGGATGACATTTCTACTCTTAGACTTAAAAGGGTCTTAAACTACTCGGCCACTGCTAAGAAAATTCCGAACTCAAATGCCGAGCTGAAAGCAGAACTTTAATCACTAATAAATGACTACATTGTCCATTTCATACCTCGGGTGCGGATTTGCAGAGAAAAGCAGGCTGAAACCAGCCGTCAGCAAGGGAAGATTCTGGTAGCCGAGAGCAAAAGCTTGGGAGAGAAGGAATCGCCGAGAGGGAATGTCAGCTACAGTGGTAATAAAATGAGGTTTAAGGTTTCCATTTTCTATTTATACTCAACTCATCAATCTTAATTACAAAACTGCCACCCAACCTAGTTTTACTCAACTTGTAATAAATTTGTCTTAACATTAAATTTAAATCACAAAGGTTAAATAAGAGGGTGACAATGAAAATGGTCAGAGAATCACCTGGCCGAAATGTCGGGTGTTACACTCAACCTCATTTGCTTGATACGTTCAACTCTTTTGGAACAAATCGATTGAAGTTAAGTTTCTAATGCTTAATCAAACGCATTACTAAGTCTAATTACGCGTCGATGAAGGTTGTTGGGTCCTCCATACACGTTGTTCTCATCACTTCAAGTTAAAACCTTGAATGTGAAATGGATAACTTAGGTTCTAACCACAAGTCATATAGCACTCAACCTGTAACGACCCTCATACTATTCCTAATTTCCCTTATAAAATTTTTCTTTTTAAGTCTCTAAACCAATTAAAAACATCCTCGAAAACTATTAAAGAAAATTCATTTATCATAGGAAAACAGTTTACATAAAACCACTCAACCTTCTATCATTCCTCAATTTATCACTTCATCACATCTTCACAATATCATTTCTATCTATACCACAATTTCTATCCACATCACAAACATACATTTCACATTTTAATTTAACATCGAACACCCGATACTCATACGTCTTCCGAAATACCACCCCAAAACCGACTAGTAATACAACTATAACAAAGTACATTTTCATGAAAATAAACTGCATGGTTCCATTTAAAAGTGTGACATATCCTCCTGTTTACAAATTCACCAAGCAGTTCATAAAATCCAAATGAAAACCTCAATAAACGTTTTATAAAACAAATCTATCAACTAAACAAAATTAAACACCCTAAAACGTACCAACTACCAATTAAACTAAAAACATTCCCATAACGTTAAATTAATGATTTAAACAAATCATTTGAAACATCAACATAAAAATCTAACACCTAACCAGAACCAAGCCTTCTAAAATGATCTAACAGTACAATTATCCATTTTAATCCATCAACGTCAAAATATCAACCTATCAACTATACAGTTTCATCTAACTAACCCATCATTAACCCAAAACCTCTCAATACCGTTACTTACATCCCCACGGGTCAGGTAAGCATCGACTGCGCCAGTACACCACCGCAGCCATCCTCCGTCAACTGCATCACTCCTCAGGTGGAAGGATCTCGTCCTCACCTACATCAGGATCACCTACACCATACAGACAATCTATGAGCTAAAGGCTCAGCAAGTTTCGTAAATGCTAATGCATGCTAATGAAACGTGAAAATTCATTTTCTTTATAATGGTGTGGTACTGTGACAAGCCCCTGTCGTGCCCCCACAGTAGATCAATAGCCCCACCTTCTGGCCACACCGGTGTGGTACTGTGACAAGCCCCTGTCGTGCCTCCACAGTAGATCAATAGCCCCACCTTCCGGCCACACCTCTTTTCATGAAAACTATGCAGAAATTCATTTTCTTAAAAACGATGAGGTACTGTGACAAACCCCTGTCGTGCCCCCACAGTAGATCAATAGCCCCACCTTCCGGCCACACCTCCTTTCATGAAAACTATGCTTATTTGAAAACCATGATGCATGAACTATAACGTAACACAAACATACATAACGAGCATACCATCAAAACTATAAGGAACATAACATATAAAACAATAAACCTAACTACTGAGCATACCATCAAAACTATAAGGAACATAACCTATAAAACAATAAACCTAACTACCGAGCATACCATCAAAACTATAAGGAACATAATCTATAAAACAATAAACCTAACTACCCATCCAAAACAATTAAACAAAACATCACCAAAATTCCTCGAGATGACATTCGACGTACGGTGTAGGCCAATCGGCCAAAGAAGATCACGAGAACTTACTTGTCGTCCGTAGCTTGCTGGTTTTGCCAAATCACGTCGCATATGGCTCGACCTATGTCAAACATTCAAGCCTCATTAAAATCAAGCCTACATTTGCCAATTACTCTCAAATTACTATTTCTAGCCTAATCTAATTAAAATCTAACTAAATGGGCTACTATTTTGGGTTCGGTAAAACTGACCCGAAACTTCGAACGCGCGTAACTTTTGCGTCGGTTATCGGAATCGAACGATTCCAGCGGCCACGTACTCCTCTAACAACCTATTTTAATCTGCCAAAAGGAATTTTAAAACAAATGACCGGAGCTAGGTCAAAATTGTAGAAACCCGAATCTGCCCTTTTCCCGGAAAATCCCCCTTTTTGATTCTTCATCAAATTCCATCAATTTCTTCACCAATCTATCCTCCTAACATCCAATTAACATAAACTAACCTAAAATCGAAGTTTCCATTTAAGAAAACCCTAAGCCCTAATTCGGGTTCACTGAATTTTCGCTCAAATTGAGCAATTCACGGCCAAGCAACAATAGCCGGCGTTAAGCTCGGCCATTTGACGCCAAGAACGGCCAAAAGCCGCCAGACATCGGAGCTCAATCGAGCTCATCCCTCTCGGCCTTAAACAGGGACAGAACAGGGCGAAATCGTGTCATACCTGCCGGTTTAGTGCGCGAGAATGGACCGGAGCCACACGTCGCCGCCGTCTGGCCGGAAGGCGCCGATGTTCGTCGGTGAACGTCGCCGCGTCGCCGTCTTCGCTTCTCGTCTCCCCTGTTCTCGCTCGCGGGGCTCGGGTTCGAACAGCAGAATGGCCTTCGGGCCATTCTGTTGTTTATGTTTTATTTATTATTTTTTTTTATATATAATAATAATATTAATAATAATACTCTATTTTATTAAACGTCACTATCTCTCGTGTTTTCAACTGTTTCGAATTTCTTATTTCGCCGATAAATCCAACTTATTATCTGGGTTCTATTAAAACTGTCCGTTCGTAAATCGGACCTCGTTTACTATTTTTACTAAAATTATATTACGAGAAACGTAATTAATCGAAATATAGCGTTGTTACTCCGAAAATTCTCGTAATTTCCTTAAAATTCCAATTAATCGATAGGATCCTAATAACGCTTTCTTTTTGTAAAACGGACCTAATTTGGCATATTTACAAAAATGCCACTTATATTAAAATAATAATATTCCGTAAAGCGGGGTATTACATTCCATCCACCTTACTTAAAATTTTGTCCTCAAAATTTGTTATACCACATAGTCCTTGATACCAACATCTCATGTCATGTGGCAGTATATCTCGATTCTTTTTCTTTATTTACGGTCATCCTTAACCAAAACTCCCCAACATCGGCGTTACATTCGTATTTTCTACTCTCGATTGGACTGTGTACGTCCTTTGTAAAACCCGCCAATTTTAATAGTTGTAAAAATTTGAATAAATTTTTCGCGAGTTTTAAGTGTAAATAATTGGGATCAATTTCGTTAATTTACGGTAGGAATTTAGACCGTGAAACCGAACGTTCAATTAAAGGTAATTAATTGTAGAAATTTAATAAAAGAATTAATTAAAATGTAAAATCTAAATCTAAATAAAAAGAATTAAATGAAATTGATTTAATATAAAATAAAATAATGAAAATAAAACAATTAAGAAAATAAATAAAAGAAATATATAATAAATAAAAGTTTTATAAAATTTATTTTTTTATAACAATCAGGTTTTCAAAAGAAAACCTGATTGTTGCTTTTGTGTCGGCAGCGCACCAGAAGAGAGAGAGAGAGAAAGAGAAGGAGAGAGAGAGAGAGAGGAGAAAATCGCTGGCGCCGGAATGACCTCTGTTCGTCGAGATCTTGGTGTCAAAACGTTCGCCTCGAAGCGTAGATCAACGTTTGTAAAGGGCGATTTCGAAGGTAACCTCTCGTTCTCTCGATTTTTGCCCGAGAAGTTTCGGGTTTTAGATTTTTGTAGATCTACGATTTAGGGTTGTTTTTTTTGTATTTTTGGTAGGAAACGATTGAAGAGAAGTTGACTAACGCGTTGGAAACAATTTTTGGCGAAAAACAGGTGTGAAATTTGGGTTTTTGTCGTCGGAAGGTCGTCGGTCGGTCGCCGGAGCGTCGCCGGAACATCGCCGGCCTTCGGTGGTCGCCGGCCGAGTCAACTCGACCATGGGCTGAGTTGACTCAGGCCCAAGGCCGAGTTGGGCCGACTGGGTTTGGCCCAGCCCGATCCGGTTTTGGGTCAGGCTGGACCCAGACCCATGGCTTTCTGGGCCGGGTTTGGCTTAGGCCCATTGGGTCGGGTCTGACCCAGCCCATCAGGCCAGGTCAACCCAGCCCTTGCTGGCCCGACCCGATTTGGGTTTGGGCCGGGTCTGGCCCGAGCCCAGTTGGGTTGGGTTGGTTCGGGTCAGACCGACCCGAACCCGGACCAACCCAGGCCGACCCGACCCGGGCCGACCCGAACCCGGACCAACCCAGGCCGACCCGACCCGGGCCGACCCAAACCGGTCAGTCAAAGTCAACGATTGACTTTGACCGTTGACTTTGACCAGACCGTTGACTTTGACCGGCTAGTCAAAGTCAACCGTTGACTTTGACTTTTTTGACCAAAAGTCAACTCGGGCCATTTTGACCCGTTTTCGCCCCGGTTCGTAATTTATATCGTTTCTGGACCGAATTGGACCTTAACGGGGTTCCTTCCTTGTGTTGTTTCTCAGATTTTGAGGATTTTGCTGATTTGGAAGCAATTCCTGAGGAGCCACGATTTACCGAGGATAGGAGGACTCGCCGTAGGGGTATGTGTTATTATACTTTCCGCGTTATACCTAGCCTTGCTTGCACGTATATTATTTTTCGTGGGATACCACTAGTATTGATGTTGGCATTCTTACTGGCATGATTATTTTGCATATTGTGGCACGTATATTTTACACTGATTATACTGCCTAGTGGATTTTATATGCCATGTTTTACTTGCCTTTGCTGACGGGTGGTATTTGTGATTTCCTTGAGAATTTTCATGTTTGGCACGTAGATGATTTTATACCTGCATTTGATATTGTCATGCATTGATTTTCTGCTGTGCCATTTGGAGTTTGATACTGGAGATAACCGTCTGGCACTCTTAGCTGGGCCCTTATGCTAGGAGTATCAGGGGGTTTTGTCACGACCCTAATACTGTACCCTTATTTTACCGTACAAATTTTTCATTTTCCTTTATCCTTAGCATTTATGCGGAAAACAATTTAATAAGACAATTTAAAATCACTTACATAAATAAATTAAAACAATTACAAAACAATTATTTAAACCAATACGTACCCAAACACCTACAAAATACAACCTCAAAACCGACTCGAAACACAACTATACAAAGTACATTTTCATGAAAACGAACTGCATGGTTCCGTTTAAAAGTGTGACATATCCTCCTGTTTACAAAGAAAATACCAAGCAGTTCTGTACCATTCAAATAACTGAATTAACAAAAACGCTTTATAAACAGTTTGCCTAATCCTCTGCACATCAATCTATCAGAATACCAACCTATCAACTATCATCAAACAATCCCATAAAACTTTACAAAAACAGTTTATAAAACAGGTTCCAATGAAAACGTTTAAAACATCGAATACGAATCTAACACCTAACCAGATCCAAGCATCCTATAATTTCTATACAAACGTGTCCCACACTCTCAAAATCTATACATACTGTCCCCACGGGTCAGGTAAGCGTCGACTGCGCCAGCACACTCCGCGAGCCATCCTCCGTCAACTGCCATCACTCCTCGGGTGGAGGGATTTCGTAGTCACCTGTAACGGGATCACCTACACCATACAGACATCTATGAGATAAAAATCTCAGTAAGCTCTAGTAAATGCAAATGCGTGCTGTGCATATGAATCTGTAAATCATGCATTGTTTTCTTTACTTTACTTTACTTTACTTTTCTTTGCTTTGCTTTGCTTTGCTTTGCTTTGCTATAAACTATATACCGATTTCTTTACTTTGCTTTGCTATAAACTGTATACCGATTTCTTTGCTTTACTTTGCTATAAACTGTATACCGATGGGTCATTTAACTATATACCGAAGGGTCATGTAAACGTTTCTTTACTTTGCTTTGCTTTGCTTTGCTATAAATTGTATACCGACGGGCCATTTAAACTATATACCAAAGGGTCATTCTTTCTTTGCATTTACTTTAAAACATCGTGCAGAAATTCATTTTTCATGATCTTTAAAAACACGTGATGCATGAGCAGATATGAACATAAACTAAACAACCAACATGCATACCATCAAGACCAAATTAGAATAACCTATAACAATTATAAATCTATCTACCCAACCAAAGCAATTTAAAACAAACAATCCATTGAGATCCTCGACGCTACATCGAAGTACGGTGTAGGCCAATCGGCCAGAGAAGATCACGAGAACTTACCTCGCGTCCGTTGCAGCTTAAGCTCCGTCCACGAGCGTTATTTGTCTGAGGCAAAACCACAACAATTATCAATATCACGTGTTTAAACTCCTAATCGTTCGAATTCAACAAAACCTTAACTAAGGAATTTTCCTAAAATATTAACCTAACTAATCGAAGTATTTAAACAACGATTAACGCTCGATAGTTTAAAAATCACAATTAACGAGTTTTCCTAAAAACCCGAAAATTCTCAAATTTAACATTTCTCGCAATTCACTCTAACGCCGTCCAATAACGTTCAATACGTCCTTTATATCGTTAATTACTATAAACCTATCAATTTCGGACTCTAATTTGGGTTCGGTAAAAACCGACCCGAAACTTCGAACGCGCATAACTTTCGCGTCGGTTATCGAAATCGAACGATTCCAGCGGCCACGCACTCCTCTAATAACCTATTTTAACCTGTCAAAAGTAATTTTAAAACAAACGACCGTAGATAGGTCAAATGTCCAAAAACTCGAAAATGCCCTTAATCGAAAATTTCTCCCTTTCCAATTTTTCATCAAATTCCATCAATTTCCTCACCAATCAATCCCAATTAGCCTTAATTAGCCTAAATTAATCGAAAATACCGAATTACAATCAAAAACCCGAAGTGCCCTAAATCGGGAAAATTTCCCTTTTCGATTTTTTTATCGATTCACCTCCGATTCAACACCAATCAACTATCCTAACATCCAATTAGTATAATCCAAAGAGAATTTAAGGTTTTAAACCGGAAAACCCGAAATCCCCAATTCGGAATTCACTGAAATTCGCTCAAATTGAGCTCCCTGTTGCTCGGCGATCATTGTCGACGCGAAGCTCGGCAAGACGACGCCGAGAACAGCCGAAAAGGGCCGGCGATCGGAGCTCAACGGAGCTCGACATTCCCGGCCACAAACCGAGCAAGAACAGGGAAGAAACTCACCGGTTTTCGGTCGAGTCTGGCGCGGAAAGGTTGAACCGAACTCTGGCTTCAGCTCGCCGGAGTCCGCTCGTCTGAACGGTGGCCGGAATCGTCGGTGTTCGTCGGAGGAGGCTCGGCGTCGCTCGTCGCTCGGGCTGTCGTCGGGCTCGCGGTGAAGGAATGGCGAACGACAGAATGGTTTAACAAAACCATTCTGTCGTTTGTTATATATTTTTTTTTTATTAATTAATAATAATAATAATAATAATAATAATAATAATAATAATAATACCACTTCTTAACGAAACATTAATTTTGCCCTCTCGTGTTTTCGACCATTCGAATTTTCTCATTTCGCCAATAAATCCAATTTATTATCTGGGTTCTATTAAAACTGTCCGTTCGCAAATCGGACCTCGTTTACTATTTTTACCAAAACGTCATTTACGTTACGAAAAGCGTATTTACTCGGAATATAGCGTGATTATTCCGAAAATTCCCAAAATTTCCTTAAAATTCTAATTACTCGTTAGGATCGTAATGACGTTTCCTTTTCGTAAAGCGGACCTGATTTGACATATTTACAAAAATGTCATCCAATAATATAATAATAATATTCTCAAAAATCCGTACGAGTCGGATATTACAGGTTTTGCCCAGTTGTTGTGGTACTCCCCACGCTTGTTTGGATAGGATACGCTCCCTGAGAATAGGCGGAATGTAGGGTACGCCCCCTGAGAATAGGCGGAATGGGCTCGGAGTATGCTCGCCCAGTTACCTGACCTGGCCAGTGTCTGTTCGTTGCTACCCCGGTATGTTAAGTCCACCTTGTGGACCCCTTGGGCCCAGGGTTTAGTGGTTCGTCCCTCCTGGTGTGCCCTAGCGCGTGTCCCGGTGGCCCAGGACTGAGTGGTTCGTCCCTCCTGGTGGTTGACCTTTTCTCTTCTCCCTATGAGGCCCTGCCTGGTGTTATCGCGGCCTTTCTGTGTTGGTGTGATTCGGAGGATCCGTGAGTGACCTCCCTTTTCACTGTACACCTGGACATATATTTTTATGATAGAATTGTTGATGTGGGCCTATTTTCACTATATATATGCTTATTTTATCGTTAGCCCCATTAACCGTTTTAAATAGATAATAAGAAGAGAAATGAATAACATTAAAACTGGTTTTGATTTTTAAAACGTGCATTGATTTAATAAGGCATGCATCATTGAGTGGTAGGTATAACATCTCATACTGAGTTTGTCACTCACCCCATCGAATCCCCCTCTACAGGTAAAGGAAGGAAGGCTAGGAAGTGAGGCCTGTCGTGTTTGGATTTTTCCCTAGTGTCTCACCTTTTATTTTCCACAGCTTTGTACTATGTAAGACATTCGAGATTGTACCTTATTTTTGGCATGTAATTATTTTTTATTTATCTTGTATTTCTACGATTGTTTGTACTCTCTTTTATTTGTTGCTTCGAGGAGGTCCTGGATTAGTGCTAAACTTCAGCATTTAGCATTAGGTTAGACGGTGGACCTCTCCGAGGTTGATCGTTTAACCTGGCGTTTCTGTTAAGCCCCCTCTCGGGTTGTGACATCCTTACTCAAGGATTTAGCACAATTATATCCTTAATTTTCCACTCGATTTACCTAAACTTCTCAGTAATTTCGTTGGCTCAATCCATAATCGAAACGTATACCAACTCAAATTTCTACATTCTATCAAGTAACGATCCTTCATAACTATATCACCCATAAGATTCCCTAATCACCTACATTCTTAGGCAACCCATTGACCGTTGTAGGCTTCTCGACTAAGCTCCCATCACTATACATCATCAAAATATCTACAAGTCTAAACGAGCCTAACCGAGAGCTAAAGTCCTCACTCTTTTATCGCATTTCAATACAACTCTCATCTCCCCTCAAACTAAGTTCATTTAGTTCTTTAAAATTTTTCTCAACTTTACTCATTCCAACGTTACCCTTGTAATTATGGTTGCAATACCATCCCCAATTACACCATGGCCCTAGCCACCTATCGGTACTGACAATTTCTACACATCCCTAAGGTTCTAAATCTTTCTAACTATACACTTTATCGTTCAATCACTCCTACACCCATTGACTTCACTTAGTCAATCATCAATTAATCTCCCAAACTTCACCCTTTTTAACTTACCATGTTTCTTTCACTTGTTCTCAAGCCCATATATCATTGCTCCCAATCACTCCTAAGATCTCGATACTTATAACTATGCCTAATCTCTCACAGGATTCCTTCCTATAATAACTTCTTCTATTCTTCCTAATTGAGTTCTGAACACTTTTCTCAACTTCCTTACAACTTTCATCTCACAACCTTCTCGTTTGTAAACTTGTTGTAGTTAAGTTCACATTCCTAATCCAAACCTCCTTAAGTTCTCAATTCTTACCCCTTTTCTCTTTAAAGCTCACTAACTAGCCTACTATCTTTCATTCCTTCTAGTCAGGTTCTAAATATTCTACTTGTCTACTTGACTCGCATGCAAATATTCTTCCAACCATCTTCTTGTTTGCGAACTTGTTGTAGGTAAGTTTACGCCTTTATTCCAATTCTCCTTAAGTCCTCAAATCCTACCCCCTTTTTTTTTATTCTTCAATAATTTGAAACACCTCTTCTTTAATGATAACTTCCTAGTTCCTCAAACACTAATGCTTCTACCTTCATCCTGGAGGTGGCCTCATGCTTGTGGCTTCTAACTTAAATTGTACCAACTATAGATTCACAACTTAACTCCTATATCTTTTGCTTCATAATCTAATCGAGCAACACTAATCGTCTGACGTGTCTACCATTCATTAGTCACTCATAACTCCACTAAGCCTCCCACCTAGTAGGTCGGTTGTAGTCTTCCCAGAGATTAATATCTTCCTTTGTGGATTAGTCTTCTAAGGTGTCTTTGGTGGTACTCATTTCCTAGAGAACAGCAAACTTCGGTATCTAGAGTATCACCATGCACATGACTTCAATTCTCTAACGTTTCGGGATTTAATAACTTTCCAACTCGGAGTAAATCTCCTTATTCTTTGCCTCCATATCGGTCGATACGACCACTCCTATCCGATCACTTAAATCTTACGTCCGCGACTTGTATTAATCTGTTACATCTTTCTACACCACAACCATAATGGTCACACTCATATCCTATCCACAATACACTAGGTAAGCTCTGGAATATGATTTTCTTATCTAGATACTTCAACCTTTTTCATGGATCCAGGGTATACAAGTTCTTACTAAATCTTCTTACTTGCTTAATTGCACTTAGTATACCTCGAGAACCTAAAACATCTCCAAATGCATTCTACATTTTATCTTAAATTACCCCTTAATTTCTTACACTTCAAAACTTTAAGGGTTTGAGTTTCATCAATTAGGGTTCATTTTTCTATAAATCTAAATCTTACATCTCGTAAGCTACATCCTTTTTACGGTAACTCAATTCTAAGTGTGCAACTTCCTGTGGATCTAGGTTATTTAAATTTCTGCTAATTGTACATACTAACGGTACCCTGACAATCTAGAATATTTCCTGGTAAATCTTACATCTAAACTTCAAATTCCTTCTCGATTGATCATATTCTAAACCCTAAAGATCTGTCGAGTAAGGTTTAGTTCCATTTATTTAAGCCTTATATCCCGTAAGTTGTACTCCTCACTATTTTTAAGCTTACTTCAACCTATCACACAATTACCATCTCCACAATTTTATCTCTATACTACATTCCCACACTAATATTCTTCATGCATTAATTGTCGAAATAAAACTATACCTGGAACAATTGATGGTTGGCCGTTATCCTCGTCTTTGTTCGGGGCAGTTACCCTCGGTGTAACCTTCTTCTTATCCCTACCAGGTCTCGGGCACTCCTTGAAGTAATGACCAATCACTCCACATCAAAAGCAATTATCTGTGCCCAATCTACAATTGCCATAGTGCTCCTTCTGGCATTTAGGACACAGAGGCTTTCCAGAAGTTCCTCGTACGCGCTTCCGTCGGCTTTGTTTAATTCCTTCATTGCTCATCCTCCTCGTACCGTGGTTACTTGTGCCCACCACTCCTTGGGTCCTTGGGCCTTCTCGGCTTGTTAATATCCCGAGCTGACGAGATTGCCTATCTATGAGCTAAGCTTGTTGGTCTATATGTTGGGACTGACGATCTATTAACTCCGTAAGTCGATCTAGCGCGTCGTCTCTAGGATCCTTTCCTCGAACCATTTTCATATAAATCCTATAAAAATCAAAACAATAATCCTAAGAAATAAAATCAAATAAAGCTATAAACAAACTTACAGTTGATGAAAAATGTCCGCGTAGTGGCTGTGCAGTCGAGCAGTCTACAGAACCGATTTTAAAACCCGGGGTCTCTGATACCATAATTGCAACGACCCTCATACTATTCCTAATTTCCCGTATAAAATTTTTCTTTTTAAGTCTCTAAACCAATTAAAAACATCCTCGAAAACTATTAAAGAAAATTCATTTATCATAGGAAAACAGTTTACATAAAACCACTCAACCTTCTATCATTCCTCAATTTATCACTTCATCACATCTTCACAATATCATTTCTATTTATACCACAATTTCTATCCACATCACAAACATACATTTCACATTTTAACTTAACATCGAACACCCGATACTCATACGTCTTCCGAAATACCACCCCAAAACCGACTAGTAATACAACTATAACAAAGTACATTTTCATGAAAATAAACTGCATGGTTCCGTTTAAAAGTGTGACATATCCTCCTGTTTACAAATTCACCAAGCAGTTCATAAAATCCAAATAAAAACCTCAATAAACGTTTTATAAAACAAATCTATCAACTAAACAGAATTAAACACCCTAAAACATACCAACTACCAATTAAACTAAAAACATTCCCATAACGTTAAATTAATGATTTAAACAAATCATTTGAAACATCAACATAAAAATCTAACACCTAACCAGAACCAAGCCTTTTAAAATGATCTAACAGTACAATTATCCATTTTAATCCATCAACGTCAAAATATCAACCTATCAACTATACAGTTTCATCTAACTAACCCATCATTAACCCAAAACCTCTCAATACCGTTACTTACATCCCCACGGGTCAGGTAAGCATCGACTGCGCCAGCACACCACTGTAGCCATCCTCCGTCAACTGCATCACTCCTCAGGTGGAAGGATCTCGTCCTCACCTACATCAGGATCACCTACACCATACAGACAATCTATGAGCTAAAGGCTCAGCAAGTTTCGTAAATGCTAATGCATGCTAATGAAACGTGAAAATTCATTTTCTTTATAATGGTGTGGTACTGTGACAAGCCCCTGTCGTGCCCCCACAGTAGATCAATAGCCCCACCTTCTGGCTACACCGGTGTGGTACTATGACAAGCCCCTGTCGTGCCTCCACAGTAGATCAATAGCCCCACCTTCCGGCCACACCTCTTTTCATGAAAATTATGCAGAAATTCATTTTCTTAAAAACGATGTGGTACTGTGACAAGCCCCTGTCGTGCCCCCACAGTAGATCAATAGCCCCACCTTCCGGCCACACCTCCTTTCATGAAAACTATGCTTATTTGAAAACCATGATGCATGAACTATAACGTAACACAAACATACATAACGAGCATACCATCAAAACTATAAGGAACATAACCTATAAAACAATAAACCTAACTACCGAGCATACCATCAAAACTATAAGGAACATAACCTATAAAACAATAAACCTAACTACCGAGCATACCATCAAAACTATAAGGAACATAATCTATAAAACAATAAACCTAACTATCCATCCAAAACAATTAAACAAAACATCACCAAAATTCCTCGAGACGACATTCGACGTACGGTGTAGGCCAATCGGCCAAAGAAGATCACGAGAACTTACCTGTCGTCCGTAGCTTGCTGGTTTTGCCAAATCACGTCGCATATGGCTCGACCTATGTCAAACATTCAAGCCTCATTAAAATCAAGCCTACATTCGCCAATTACTCTCAAATTACTATTTCTAGCCTAATCCAATTAAAATCTAACTAAATGGGCTACTATTTTGGGTTCGGTAAAACCGACCCGAAACTTCGAACGCGCGTAACTTTTGCGTCGGTTATCGGAATCGAACGATTCCAGCGGCCACGTACTCCTCTAACAACCTATTTTAATCTGCCAAAAGGAATTTTAAAACAAACGACCGAAGCTAGGTCAAAATTGCAGAAACCCGAATCTGCCCTTTTCCCGAAAAATCCCCCTTTTTGATTCTTCATCAAATTCCATCAATTTCTTCACCAATCTATCCTCCTAACAACCAATTAACATAAACTAACCTAAAATAGAAGTTTCCATTTAAGAAAACCCTAAGTCCTAATTCGGGTTCACTGAATTTTCGCTCAAATTGAGCAATTCACGGCCAAGCAACAATAGCCGGCGTTAAGCTCGGCCATTTGACGCCAAGAACGGCCAAAAGCCGCCAGACATCGGAGCTCAATCGAGCTCATCCCTCTCGGCCTTAAACAGGGACAGAACAGGGCGAAATCGTGTCATACCTGCCGGTTTAGTGCGCGAGAATGGACCGGAGCCACACGTCGCCGCCGTCTGGCCGGAAGGCGCCGATGTTCGTCGGTGAACGTCGCCGCGTCGCCGTCGTCGCTTCTCGTCTCCCCTGTTCTCGCTCGCGAGGCTCGGGTTCGAACAGCAGAATGGCCTTCGGGCCATTCTGTTGTTTATGTTTTATTTATTATTTTTTTTATATAATAATAATAATAATAATAATACTCTATTTTATTAAACGTCACTATCTCTCGTGTTTTCAACTGTTTCAAATTTCTTATTTCGCCGATAAATCCAACTTATTATCTGGGTTCTATTAAAACTGTCCGTTCGTAAATCGGACCTCGTTTACTATTTTTACTAAAATTATATTACGAGAAACAAAATTAATCGAAATATAGCGTTGTTACTCCGAAAATTCTCGTAATTTCCTTAAAATTCCAATTAATCGATAGGATCCTAATAACGCTTTCTTTTTTGTAAAACGGACCTGATTTGGCATATTTACAAAAATGTCACTTATATTAAAATAATAATATTCCGTAAAGCGGGGTATTACACAACCTCATTTGCTTGATACGTTCAACTCTTTTGGAACAAATCGATTGAAGTGAAGTTTGTAATGCTTAATCAAACGCATTACTAAGTCTTAATTACTCGTCCATGAAGGTTGTTGGGTCCTCAATACACGTCGTTCTCATCACTTCAAGTTAAAACCTATAATGTGAAATTGATAACTTAGGTTCTAACCACAAGTCATGTAACGCTCAACCTCATTTGCTTGATACGTTCAACTCTTTTGGAACAAATCGATTGAAGCGAAGTTTCTTATGCTTAATCAAACGCATTAGTAAGTCTTAATTACTCGTCCATGAAGGTTGTTGGGTCTTCAATACACGTCTTTCTCATCACTTCAAGTTAAAACCTTGAATGTGAAATGGATTACTTAGGTTCTAACCACAAGTCATGTAGCACTCAACCTCATTTGCTTGATACGTTCAACTCTTTTGGAACAAATCGATTGAAGTGAAGTATCTTATGCTTTATCAAACACATTACTAAGTCTTAATTACTCGTCCATGAAGGTTGTTGGGTCTTCAATACATGTCGTTCTCATCACTTAAAGTTAAAACCTTGAATGTGAAATGGATAACTTAGGTTCTAACCCCAAGTCATGTAGCACTCAACCTCATTTGCTTGATACGTTCAACTCTTTTGGAACAAATCGATTGAAGTGAAGTTTCTAATGCTTAATCAAACGCATTTACTAAGTCTTAATTACTCCTCCATGAAGGTTGTTGGGTCCTCAATACACGTCGTTCTCACCACTTCAAGTTAAAACCTATAATGTGAAATGGATAACTTAGGTTCTAACCACAAGTCATGTAACACTCAACCTCATTTGCTTTATACATTCAACTCTTTTGGAACAAATCGATTGAAATGAAGTTTCTTATGCTTCATCAAACGCATTAGTAAGTCTAATTACGCGATATGGTCGAGGGTGTTTTAGAGTCTTTAATCCAAGCCTGTCAACCATTATCTTACTTGCAACATTCACACAACTTCCTCCATCTATGATTAAACCACAAACCTTATCTTTAACATGGCAGCGCGTATAGAAAATGTTTTCACGTTGTTGACGGTCATCATCTTCTATAGTTTGAACATGGAGGGTTCGAAGAACTACTAAGGCTTGGCCAACAACTGCATGTTCGGTATCACTGGCTTCTTCAAGTGGTGGCATAGCTTCATTGTCACTTTCTTCTTCAGAAACAATATCCCCATTATTTAACAAGATCATAGTTCTTTTATTTGGGCATTGTGAAGAAATATGACCAAATCCATGACATTTAAAACACTTAATATCTCGATTTCTCTGGGTTGGGGTATAACTAGTACCTTTTTCAACCTGCTTGGCCATCACTTTTTCATCCTTTGGCTTGAAAGTTAACTGCTCTTCTTGCCTTAGAGTAGAGTTCCATTTTGACTTCCCACTCAAAGAAGTAAAAGTTTTGTGCTTAGAGGTTGATCTTCCTCCTCTTTTGAGCTGTCTTTCAACCTTCATGGCCATGTGGACAACCTCTTCAAGTTCCACATAGTGCTGCAATTCAACAATATTTGCAATTTCACGATTGAGACCACAAATGAATCGAGCCATGGTTGCTTCTCGATCTTCCTCAGCATTGGCACGAATCATGGATATTTCCATCTCCTTATGGTACTCCTCAACAGATTTTGAACCCTGTTTAAGGCTTTGCAATTTTAAGTGTAAATCTCTATAATAATGTGAAGGAACAAACCTTCGTCTCATGACAGCTTTCATGTCTTCCCAATTGTCGATTGGAATTTCTCTATTTCTTCGTTTGGTTAGGAGCACTTGGTCCCACCAAGCAATTGCGTAATCAGTGAAAGAAACAGCTGCAAGTTTAACTTTTTTTTCCTCCGAATAGTTATGACAATCAAAAACAAGTTCAACCTTTCGTTCCCATTCAATGTAAACGTCCGGGTCATTTTTACCTTGAAATGATGGGATAGAGAGTTTGATCGCACCTGTGTTGTTGTCGGTAAAATTTCTTTCTCGGTGTTGACGTCTTTGTCTTGGCCTATGATCTCTTTATCTTCTTATGGAGGCTACTTCGTCAAAATCCTCATACTCTTCAGCATAATCGCCCATGGGATTAACTGCAGTAAAGAAGGGTCGTCTAGTTTGCTGTCTTTCTTGGGGCATGGCACCTTGTTGAATTTGATTAATTCGTTCATCACTACGGTCCAATCGATCTCGAATCTCTTCAAATTAGACGTTCATCCGTTGGAATTGTTGCTGCATGGCTTGGATGACCAAATTGCTATCCATTGGCGTTGCTTCACCTTCTCTTTCAGACATGCTGTAAAATCTGTGTAAAAGTGTTAAGAAAAAGGACCTCACCTCTCGCTCACGTGTATACACTCAAATATGGTTCTCGAGCACTCGTGTTTACACACATGGATTTCGGCTTTTACCCTCTAATAAGCTCTCCAACTCTTGCCTTTTACCACTCACTTTCCTCCTCAAAGTTCTTGAGAAAACTAAGCAAGGTAAATATCAAAGCAAAACAAATGAAAACCAACACACTTAAAATATAGATTTCTTAGTGAAGACGAAAGCAAAGGGGCGCAAAATAAAGGAAGGAATGGAAGAAATATGGTCACAATAAGATTGATACCACGGAGTTTGAAACAAAAAAAAAAAGGTATTTGATAACAGAATAAAGAAAATACTTTTTTTTTTCTTCGCTTTTTTTTTTACTTTTTTTTTTGTCCCTTTTTTTGTCTTTTTTTTTTTTATAACAATCAATGGGAGCGAGAACAAAGATATGAAATGATGAATCAACAACAAAGAGGAAATTGAAATAAACGAATGGAAGCAATAGAGTATAAACAAAACCTCAATTGGATGTCTAGTCTCTGATACCAAATGATGCAAACCTCAACAAACTTGTTGTGAGACCCAACGTCAATAGATGGAATCAACTTCAGGATCGCCCAATAGTAGTTTCAAAGTATAGTGACTAATGACCCCGTGGTTATGTGACAACCAGAAACCAATAGTATCAAGAAAGGAATATTGACCCCGTTGCTATGGAAGAGCAAGAAACCAATATTATAAGGGTTGGAAATAAAGTGGTTGCACTTGAAATTTCCGCAAGTTCTACAGAAGAACAGTTTGGAGGAAATTCTCACAAGATAATTCTCATTCTAGTGTGTCTTACAATGAAGAACTCCCAAGTATTTATAGGCTTACAAGAATAGTCTAGAATAGGCATTAAATAGCCTTGAAAACATAAGAAAGAACTTTGCTACTAATATGGTCTAGGTTCAGCCTTCTTTGGAAACCATAAAAACACCATTTGGCCTTCTCTATGACAATATTAAATGCCTAGTGGATGTAACTTCGAAATTACTCCTTCTAGAGCATTCTTTGCTGAATTTGGGCTTAATCAAACTCCATTTTTCTTTGTAACACATTAATAACTTTAAAGCCCATTTCTTCTTAGAGGTCTTGGTTGTTGAAATAAGTTATTTTGGACTTCTTTTTGAAGCTTCTTGGCCCGAGCTCTAGTGATAGGTCCATTTGGTATTTTCAACTCCATTAAGTATTCTTCTTGGCCCAATTCTTCTTCAATGCCATCCTTGCCCACATCACATGTAACACTCAACCTCATTTGCTTGATACGTTAAACTCTTTTGGAACAAATCGATTGAAGTGAAGTTTCTTATGCTTCATCAAACGTATTACTAAGTCTTAATTACTCGTCCATGAAGGTTGTTGGGTCCTCAATACACGTCGTTCTCATCACTTCAAGTTAAAACCTCCAATGTGAAATGGATAACTTAGGTTCTAACCACAAGTCATGTAGCACTAAACCTCATTAGCTTGATAAGTTCAACTCTTTTGGAACAAATCGATTGAAGTGACGTTTCTTATGCTTCATCAAACGAATTAGTAGGTCTTAATTACTCGTCCATGAAGGTTGTTTGGTCCTCAATACATGTCGTTCTCATCACTTCAAGTTAAAACCTTGAATGTTAAACGGATAACTTAGGTTCTAACCACAAGTCATGCAGTACTCAACCGCATTTGCTTGATACGTTCAACTCTTTTGGAACAAATCGATTGAAGTGAAATTTCTTATGGTTCATCAAATGCATTACCAAGTCTTAATTACTCGTCCGTGAAGGTTGTTGGGTCCTCAATACTTGTCGTTCTCATCACTTCAAGTTAAAACCTCGAATGTGAAATGGATAACTTAGATTCTAACCACAAGTCATGTAACACTCAACCTAATTTGCTTGATACGTTCAACACTTTTAGAACAAATTGATTGAAGTGACGTTTCTTATGCTTCATCAAACGCATTAGTAGGTCTTAATTACTCGTCCATGAAGGTTGTTGCGTCCACAATACACGTCGTTCTCATCACTTCAAGTTAAAACCATGAATGTGAAATCGATAACTTATATTCTAGCCACAAGTCATGTAACACTCAAACTCATTTGCTTGATACGTTCAACTCTTTTGGAACAAATCGATTGAAATGAAGTTTCTTATGCTTCACATTACCAAGTCTTAATTACTCGTCCATGAAGGTTGTTGGGCCCTCAATACATGTCGTTCTCATCACTTCAAGTTAAAACCTCGAATGTGAAATGGATAAATTAGGTTCTAACCACAAGTCATGTAACACTCAACCTAATTTGCTTGATACGTTCAACTCTTTTAGAACAAATCGATTAAAGTGACATTTATTATGCTTCATCAAACGCATTAGTAGGTCTTAATTACTCGTCCATGAAGGTTGTTGGGTCCTCAATACACGTCGTTTTCATCACTCAAGTTAAAACCTTGAATGTGAAATGGATAACTTAGGTTCTAACCACATGTCATGTAACACTCAACCTAATTTACTTGATACGTCCAACTCTTTTGGAACAAATCAATTGAAGTAAAGTTTTTTATGCTTCATCAAACGCATTACTAAGTCATAATTACGTGTCCATGAAGGTTGTTGGGTACTCAACACACGTCGTTCTCCTCACTTCAACTTAAAACCTTGAATGTGAAATGCATAACTTAGGTTCTAACCACAAGTCATGTAAAACACAACCTCATTTGCTTGATACGTTCAACTCTTTTGGAGCAAATCGATTGAAGTTAAGTTTCTTAAGCTTCATCAAACGGATTACTAAGTCTTAATTATTCGTCCATGAAGGTTGCTGGCTCCTCAATACACGTCGTTCTCATCACTTCAAGTTAAAACCTTGAATGTGAAATGTATAACTTATGTTCTAACCACATTTTATGTAACACTCAACCTAATTTGCTTGATACGTTCAACTCTTTTGGAACAAATCGATTGCAGTCAAGTTTATTATACTTCATCAAACGCATTACTAAGTCTTAATTACGCGTCCATAAAGGTTGTTGGGTCCTCAATACACGTCGTTCTCATCACTTCGAGTTAAAACCTCGAATGCAAAATGGATAACTTAGGTTCTAACCACAAGTCATGTAACACTCAACCTAATTTGTTTGATATGTTGAACTCTTTTGGAACAAATCGATTGAAGTGAAGTTTCTTATGCTTCATCAAACGCATTACTAAGTCTTAATTACTCTTCCATGAAGGTTGTTGTTTCCTCAATACGCGTCGTTCTCATCACTTCAAGTTAAAACCTTGAATGTGAAATGGATAACTTAAGTTCTAACCACAAGTCATGTAGCACTGAACCTCATTAGCTTGATACGTTCAACTCTTTTGGAACAAATCGATTGAAGTGACGTTTTTTATGCTTCATCAAACGCATTAGTAGGTCTTAATTACTCATCCATGAAGGTTGTTGGGTCCTCAATACACGTCGTTCTCATCACTTCAAGTTAAAACCTTGAATGTGAAATGGATAACATAGGTCCTAACCCCATATCATGTAGCACTGAACCTCATTAGCAATACACGTTATTCTCCTCACTTCAAGTTAAAACCTTGAATGTTAAATGGATAACTTAGGTTCTAACCACAAGTCATGTAAAACACAACCTCATTTGCTTGAAAAGTTCAACTCTTTTGGAACAAATCGATTGAAGTAAAGTTTCTTAAGCTTCATCAAACGCATTACTAAGTCTTAATTACTCGTCCATGAAGTTTGTTGGGTCCTCAATACACGTCGTTCTCATCACTTCAAGTTAAAACCTTGAATGTGAAATGGATAACATAGGTTCTAACCCCAAATCATGTCGCACTGAACCTCATTAGCAATACACGTTATTCTCCTCACTTCAAGTTAAAACCGTGAATGTTAAATGGATAACTTAGGTTCTAACCACAAGTCATGTAAAACACAACCTCATTTGCTTGAAAAGTTCAACTCTTTTGGAACAAATCGATTGAAGTAAAGTTTCTTAAGCTCCATCAAACGCATTACTAAGTCTTAATTACTCGTCCATGAAGGTTGTTGGGTCCTCAATACACGTCGTTCTCATCACTTCAAGTTAAAATCTTGAATGTTAAATGGATAACTTAGGTTCTAACCACATGTCATGTAACACTCAACCTAATTTGCTTGATACGTTCAACTCTTTTGGAACAAATCGATTGAAGTGAAGTTTCTTATGCTTCATCAAACGCATTAATAAGTCTTAATTACTCGTCCATGAAGGTTGTTGCGTCCACAATACACGTCGTTCTCATCATTTCAAGTTAAAACCTCGAATGTGAAATGGATAAGTTAGGTTCTAACCACAAGTCATGTAACACTCAACCTAATTTGCTTCATAGGTTCAACTCTTTTGGAACAAATCGTTTGAAATGAAGTTTCTTACGCTTCATCAAACGCATTAGTAGGTCTTAATTACTCGTCCATGAAGGTTGTTAGGTCCTCAATACACGTCGTTCTCATCACTTCAAGTTAAAACCTTGAATGTGAAATGGATAACTTAGGTTCTAACCACACGTCATGTAGCACTGAACCTCATTAGCTTGATACGTTCAACTCTTTTAGAACAAATCGATTGAAGTGACGTTTCTTATGTTTCATCAAACGCATTAGTTGGACTTAATTACTTGTCCATGAAGGTTGTTGGGTCCTCAATACACGTCGTTCTAATCACTTCAAGTTAAAACCATGAATATGAAATGGATAACTTATGTTCTAGCCACAAGTCATGTAACACTCAACCTCATTTGCTTGATACGTTCAACTCTTTTGGAACAAATCGATTGAAGTGAAGTTTCTTATGCATCATCAAACGCATTACCAAGTCTTAATTACCGGTCCATGAAGGTTGTTGGGTCCTCCATACACGTCGTTCTCATCAATTCAAGTTATTAACTTGAATGTGAAATAACTTAGGTTCTAACCACATGTCATGTAACACTCAGCCTAATTTGCTTGATACGTTCAACTCATTTGGAATAAATCGATTGAAGTGAAGTTTCTTATGCTTAATCAAACGCATTACTAAGTCTTAATTACTCATCCATGAAAGTTGTTTGGTCCGCAATACACGTCGTTCTCATCACCTGAAGTTAAAACCTCGAATGTGAAATGGATAACTTAGGTTCAAACCACAAGTCATGTAGCACTGAACCTCATTAGCTTTATACGTTTAACTCTTTTGGAACAAATCGAATGATGTGAAGTTTATTATACTTCATCAAACGCATTACTAAGTCTTAATTACGCGTCCATGAAGGTTGTAGGGTCCTTAATACACGTCGTTCTCATCACTTCAAGTTAAAATCTCGAATATAAAACGAATAACTTAGGTTCTAACCACAAGTCATGTAACACTCAACTTAATTTGCTTGATACGTTCAACACTTTTGGAAAAAATCGATTGAAGTGAAGTTTCTTATGCTTCATCAAACGCATTACTAAGTCTTAATTACTCGTCCATGAAGGTTGTTGGGTCCTCAATACACGTCGTTCTCATCACTTCAAGTTAAAACCTCGAATGTGAAATGGATAACTTAGGTTCTAACCACAAGTCATGTAACACTCAACCTAATTTGTTTGATACGTTCAACTCTTTTGGAACAAATCGATTAAAGTGAAGTCTCATATGCTTCATCAAACGAATTACTAAGTCTTAATTATGCGTCCATGAAAGTTGTTGGGTCTTCAATACACGTTGTTCTCATCACTTCAAGTTAAAACCTTGAATGTGAAATGGATAACTGTGGTTCTAACCACAAGTCATGTGGCACTCAACCTCATTTGCTTGATACGTTCAACTCTTTTGGAAAAAATTGATTGAAGTGAAGTTTCTTATGCTTCATCTAACGTATTACTAAGTTTTAATTACTCGTCGATGAAGGTTGTTGGGTCCTCAATACACGTCGTTCTCTTCACTTCAAGTTAAAACCTTGAATGTGAAATGGATAACTTTGGTTCTAACCACAAGTCATGTAGCACTCAACCTCATTTGCTTGATACGTTAAACACTTTTGGAACAAATCGATTGAAGTGAAGTTTCTTATGCTTCATCAAACGCATTACCAAGTCTTAATTACCCGTCCATGAAGGTTGTTGCGTCCTCTATACACGTCGTTCTCATCACTTCAAGTTATAACCTTGAATGTGAAATAACTTAGGTTCTAACCACATGCCATGTAACACTCAACCTAATTTGCTTGATACGTTCAACTCATTTGGAACAAATCGATTGAAGTGAAGTTTCTTATGCTTCATCAAACACATTACTAAGTCTTAATTACTCATCCATGAAAATTGTTTGGTCCGCAATACACGTCGTTCTCATCACTTGAAGTTAAAACCTCGAATGTGAAATGGATAACTTAGGTTCTAACCACAAGTCATGTAGCACTGAACCTCATTAGCTTGATACGTTCAACTCTTTTGGAACAAATCGAATGATGTGAAGTTTATTATACTTCATCAAACGCATTACTAAGTCTTAATTACGCGTCCATGAAGGTTGTTGGGTCCTTAATACACGTCGTTCTCATCACTTCAAGTTAAAATCTCGAATATAAAATGAATAACTTAGGTTCTAACCACAAGTCATGTAACACTCAACTTAATTTGCTTGATACGTTCAACTCTTTTGGAAAAAATCGATTGAAGTGAAGTTTCTTATGCTTCATCAAACGTATTACTAAGTTTTAATTACTCGTCCATGAAGGTTGTTGGGTCCTCAATACACGTCGTTCTCTTCACTTCAAGTTATAACCTTGAATGTGAAATGGGTAACTTTGGTTCTAACCACAAGTCATGTAGCACTCAACCTCATTTGCTTGATACGTTAAACACTTTTGGAACAAATCGATTGAAGTGAAGTTTCTTATGCTTCATCAAACGTATTACTATGTCTTAATTACTCGTCCATGAAGGTTGTTGGGTCCTCAATACACGTCGTTCTCATCACTTCAAGTTAAAACCTTGAATGTGAAATGGATAACTTTGGTTCTAACCACAAGTCATGTAGCACTCAACCTCATTTGCTTGATACGTTCAACACTTTTGGAACAAATCGATTGATGTGAAGTTTTTTATGCTTCATCAAACGTATTACTATGTCTTAATTACTCGTCCATGAAGGTTGTTAGGTCTTCAATACGCGTCGTTCTCGTCAGTTCAAGTTAAAACCTTGAATGTTAAATGGATAACTTTGGTTCTAACCACAAGTCATGTAGCACTCAACCTCATTTGCTTGATACGTTCAACTCTTTTGGAACAAATCGATTGAAGTGAAGTTTCTTATGCTTCATCAAACGCATTACTAAGTCTTAATTATGCATCCATGAAGGTTGTTGGCTCCTAAATACACGTCGTTCTCATCACTTCAAGTTAAAACCTTGAATGTGAAATGGATAAGTTTGGTTCTAACCACAAGTCATGTAGCACTCAACCTCATTTGCTTTATACGTTCAACTCTTTTGGAACTAATCGATTGTAGTGAAGTTTCTTATGCTTTATCAAACGCATTACTAAGTGTTAATTATGCATCCATGAAGGTTGTTGGCTCCTAAATACATGTCGTTCTCATCACTTCAAGTTAAAACCTTGAATGTGAAATGGATAACTTTGGTTATAACCACAAGTCATGTAGCACTCAACCTCATTTGATTGATACGTTCAACTATTTTGGAACAAATCGATTGAAGTGAAGTTTCTTATGCTTCATCAAACGCATTACTAAGTCTTAATTATGGGTACATGAAGTTTGCTGGGTCCTAAATACACGTCGTTCTCATCACATCAAGTTAAAACCTTCAATGTGAAATGGATAACTTTGTTTCTAACCACAAGTCATGGAGCACTCAACAACATTTGCTTAATACGTTCAACTCTTTTGGAACAAATCGATTGAAGTGAAGTTTCTTATGCTTCATCAAACGCATTACTAAGTCTTACTTACGCGTCCATGAAGGTTTTTAGGTCCTAAATACACGTCGTTCTCATCACTTCAAGTTAAAACCTTGAATGTGAATTTGATAACTTTGGTTCTAACCACAAGTCATGTAGCACTCAACCACATTTTCTTAATACGTTAGACTCTTTTGTAACAAATCGATTGAAGTGAAGTTTCTTATACTTTATACAACGCATTACTAAGTCTTAATTACTCGTCCATGAAGGTTGTTGGGTCCTCAATACACGTCGTTCTCATCACTTCAAGTTAAAACATTGAATGTGAAATGGATAACTTTGGTTCTAACCACAAGTCATGTAGCACTCAACCACATTTGCTTAATACGTTCAACTCTTTTGGAACAAATCGATAGAAGTGCAATTTCTTATGCTTCATCAAACGCATTACTAAGTCTTAATTACTCGTCCATGAAGGTTGTTGGGTCCTCAATACACGTCGTTCTCATCACTTCAAGTTAAAACCTTGAATATGAAATGGATAACTTTGGTTCTAACCACAAGTCATGTAGCACTCAACGTCATTTCCTTGATACGTTCAACTCTTTTTGAACAAATCGATTGAAGTGAAGTTTCTTTTATTTCATCAAACGCATTACTAAGTCTTAATTATTCGTCCATGAAGGTTGTTGGGTCCAAAATACACGTCGTTCTCATCACTTCAAGTTAAAACCTTGAATGTGAAATGGATAACTTTGGTTCTAACCACAAGTCATGTAGCACTCAACCACATTTGCTTAATACGTTTAACTCTTTTGGAACAAATCGATTGAAGTGAATTTTCTTATGCTTCATCAAACGCATTACTGAGTCTTAATTACTCGTTCATAAAGGTTGTTGGGTCCTCAATACACGTCGTTCTCATCACTTCAAGTTAAAACCTTGAATGTGAAATGAATAACTTTGGTTCTACCCACAAGTCATGTAGCACTCAACCTCATTTGATTAATACGTTCAACTCTTTTGGAACAAATCGATTGTAGTGAAGTTTCTTATGCTTAGTCAAACGCATTAATAATTACTAGATACTCAACCATGAAGGTTGTTGGGTCTTCAATACACGTCGTTCTCATCGCTTTATGTTAAAACCTTGAATGTGCAATGGATAACTTAGGTTCGAACCACAAGTCGTGTAGCACTCAACCTCATTTGCTTGATACATTCAACTCTTAATGAACAAATCGATTGAAGTGAAGTTTCTTACGCTTCATCAAACGCATTACTAAGTCTTAATTATGCGCCCATGAAGGTTATTGTGTCCTAAATTCACGTCGTTTTTATCACTTCAAGTTAAAACCTTGAATGTGAAATGGATAACTTTGGTTCTAACCACAAGTCATGTAGCACTCTACCTCATTTGCTTGATACGTTCAACTCTTTTGAAACAAATCGATTGAAGTGAAGTTTCTTTTGCTTTATCAAACGCATTACTAAGTCTTAATTATGCGTCCATGAAAGTTGTTTGGTCCTTAATTCACATCGTTTTTATCACTTCAACTTAAAACCTTGAATGTGAAATGGATAACTTTGGTTCTAACCACAAGTCATGTAGCACTCCACCTCATTTGCTTGATACGTTCAACTCTTTTGGAACAAATCGATTGAAGTGAAGTCTCTTATGTTTCATCAAACACATTACTAAGTCTTAATTATTCGTCCATGAAGGTTGTTGGGTCCAAAATACACGTCGTTCTCATCACTTCAAGTTAAAACCTTGAATGTGAAATGGATAACTTTGGTTCTAACCACAAGTCATGTAACACTCAACCACATTTGCTTAATACGTTCAACTCTTTTGGAACAAATCGATTGAAGAGAAGTTTCTTATGCGTCATCCAACGCTTTACTAAGTCATAATTACTCGTCCATGAAGGTTGTTGGGTCCTCAATGCACGTCGTTCTCATCACTTCAAGTTAAAACCTTGAATGTGAAATGGATAACTTTTGTTCTAACCACAAGTCATGTAGCACTCAACCTCATTTGCTTGATACGTTAAACTATTTTGGAACAAATCGACTGAAGTGAAGT
The DNA here is from genome assembly GCA_022432975.1 of Begonia masoniana. Classification (NCBI taxonomy): domain Eukaryota; kingdom Viridiplantae; phylum Streptophyta; class Magnoliopsida; order Cucurbitales; family Begoniaceae; genus Begonia; species Begonia masoniana. Next base: position 750,486 of record CM039506.1, read on the forward strand.
TTCTTATGTTTCATCAAACGCATTACTAAGTCTTAATTATGGGTCCAGGAAGGTTGTTGGGGTCCTAAATACACGTTGTTTCTCATCACTTCAGTTAAAACCTTGAATGTGAAATGGATAACTTGGTTCTAACCACAAGTTATGTAGCACTCAACCACATTTGCTTAATACGTTCAACTCTTTTGGAACAAATCGATTGAAGTGAAGTTCCTTATGCTTCAATCAAACGCATTACTAAGTCTTAATTATGCGTCCATGAAAGGTTGTGGGTCCTAATTCACGTCGTTTTTATCACTTCAAGTTAAAACCTTGAATGTGAAATGGATAACTTTGGTTCTAACCACAATTCATGTAGCACTCTACCTCATTTGCTTGATATGTTCAACTCTTTTGGAACAAATCGATTGAAGTGAAGTTTCTTTTGCTTTATCAAACGCATTACTAAGTCTTAATTATGCGTCCATGAAAGTTGTTTGGTCCTTAATTCACATCGTTTTTATCACTTCAACTTAAAACCTTGAATGTGAAATGGATAACTTTGGTTCTAACCACAAGTCATGTAGCACTCCACCTCATTTGCTTGATACGTTCAACTCTTTTGGAACAAATCGATTGAAGTGAAGTCTCTTATGTTTCATCAAACACATTACTAAGTCTTAATTATTCGTCCATGAAGGTTGTTGGGTCCAAAATACACGTCGTTCTCATCACTTCAAGTTAAAACCTTGAATGTGAAATGGATAACTTTGGTTCTAACCACAAGTCATGTAACACTCAACCACATTTGCTTAATACGTTCAACTCTTTTGGAACAAATCGATTGAAGAGAAGTTTCTTATGCTTCATCCAACGCTTTACTAAGTCATAATTACTCGTCCATGAAGGTTGTTGGGTCCTCAATGCACGTCGTTCTCATCACTTCAAGTTAAAACCTTGAATGTGAAATGGATAACTTTTGTTCTAACCACAAGTCATGTAGCACTCAACCTCATTTGCTTGATACGTTAAACTATTTTGGAACAAATCGACTGAAGTGAAGTTTCTTATGTTTCATCAAACGCATTACTAAGTCTTAATTATGGGTCCATGAAGGTTGTTGGGTCCTAAATACACGTTGTTCTCATCACTTCAAGTTAAAACCTTGAATGTGAAATGGATAACTTTGGTTCTAACCACAAGTTATGTAGCACTCAACCACATTTGCTTAATACGTTCAACTCTTTTGGAACAAATCGATTGAAGTGAAGTTTCTTATGCTTCATCAAACGCATTACTAAGTCTTAATTACGCGTCCATGAAGGTTGTTGGGTACTCAATACACGTTGTTCTCATCACTTCATGTTAAAACCTTGAATGTGCAATGGATAACTTAGGTTCGAACCACAAGTCGTGTACACTCAACCTCATTTGCTTGATACGTTCAACTCTTTTGGAACAAATCGATTGAAGTGAAGTTTCTTATGCTTCATCAACCGCATTACTAAGTCTTAATTATGCGTCCATGAAAGTTGTTGGGTGCTAAATTCACGTCGTTTTTATCACTTCAAGTTAAAACCTTGAATGTGAAATGGATACTTTGGTTCTAACCACAATTCATGTAGCACTCTACCTCATTTGCTTGATACGTTCAACTCTTTTGGAACAAATCGATTGAAGTGAAGTTTCTTATGCTTTATCAAACGCATTACTAAGTCTTAATTATGCGTCCATGAAGGTTGTTGGGTCCTAAATTCACGTCGTTTTTATCACTTCATGTTAAAACCTTGAATGTGAAATGGATAACTCTGGTTCTAACCACAAGTCATGTAGCACTCAACAACATTTGCTTAATACGTTCGCCTCTTTTGGAACAAATCGATTGAAGTAAAGTTTCTTATGCTTCATACAACGCATTACTAAGTCTAATTACTCGTCCTGAAGGTTGTTGGGTCCTCAATAACACGTCGTTCTCATCACTTCATGTTTAAACCTTGAATGTGAAATGGATAAACTTTGGTTCTAACCACAAGTCATGTACACTCAACCATTTGCTTAATACGTTCAACTCTTTTGGAACAAATCGATTGAAGATGAAGTTTCTTATGCTTCATCCACCGCATTTACTAAGTCTAACTTACTGGTCCATGAAGGTCGGTTGGTCCTAATTCACGTCGTTTTTATCACTTCAAGTTAAAACTTGAATGTGAAATGGATAACTTTTGTTCTAACCACAAGTCATGTAGCACTCAACCTCATTTGCTTGATACGTTAAACTATTTTGGAACAAATCGACTGAAGTGAAGTTTCTTATGTTTCATCAAACGCATTACTAAGTCTTAATTATGCGTCCATGAAGGTGGTTGGGTCCTAAATACCACGTTGTTCTCATCACTTCAAGTTAAACCTTGAATGTGAAATGGATAACTCTGGTTCTAACCACAAGTCATGTAGCACTCAACCACATTTGCTTAATACGTTCAACTCTTTTAGAACATATCGATTGAAGTGAAGTTTCTTATGCTTCATCAAACGCATTACTAAGTCTTAATTATGCGTCCATGAAGGTTGTTGGGGTCCTCAATACACGTCGTTCTCATCACTTCATGTTAAAACCTTGAATGTGAAATGGATAACTCTGGTTCTAACCACAAGTCATGTAGCACTCAACCACATTTGCTTAATACGTTCAACTCTTTTGGAACAAATCGATTGAAGTGAAGTTTCTTATGCTTCATCAAACGCATTACTAAGTCTTAATTATGCGTCCATGAAGGTTGTTGGGTCCTAATTCACGTCGTTTTTATCACTTCAAGTTAAACCTTGAATGTGAAATGGATAACTCTGGTTCTAACCACAAGTCATGTAGCACTCAACCACATTTGCTTAATACGTTCAACTCTTTTGGAACAATCGATTGAAGTGAAGTTTCTTATGCTTCATCAAACGCATTACTAAGTCTTAATTATGCGTCCATGAAGGTTGTTGGGTCCTAATTCACGTCGTTTTTATCACTTCAAGTTAAAACCTTGAATATTTCATGGTAAATTTACATCTAAACTTCAAATTCCTCCTTCGATTGAACCATATTCTAAACCATAAGGGTCTGTCAAGTAGGGTTTTAGTCCAATTTATTAAGCCTTATATCCCGTAGGTGTACTCATCTCTATTTTTAAGTTTACTTCAGCCCCATCAAACCAATTACCATCCACAATTTTATCGCCATACTACATGCCCCACTAATTTTTCATCATTATTGTCGACATAAACTATACCTGGAACATTGAGGTGGCCGTTATCCTCGTCTTTGTTCGGGGTAGTTACCTCGGTAACCTTATTCTTATCCCTACCAGGTCTTGGGCATTCCTGAAGTAATTGAACAATCACTCAACATCGAAGACTTATCTGTTGCCCAAGCTACAATTGCCCTAATGCTCTTATAGCATTCACGGGGGGACACAGAGGCTTTCCAGAAGTATCCTCGACACGTGCTTCAGCTCGGCTCTTGTTAATTCCTTCAGTGCTCATCCTCCTCGTACCGTGGTTACTTGTGCCACCACTCTTGGGTCTTGGGCATTTCGGCTGTTTGTATCCCGAGATGACGAGATTGGCCTAGTATGAGATGAGCTGGTTGGCTCTATGTTGGGACTGGCGATCTATTAACTCCGTAAGTCGATCTAGCGCGGGTCTAAGGATCCTTTCCTCGACCTTTTCATATAAATCTATAAAAATCAAAACAATATCCTAAAGAAAATAAAATCAAATAAAGCTGAAACAGACCTACAGTTGATGAAGGATGTCCTCGAAGTGGCTGGGCAGCTCGAGCAGGCTAGAACCGATTTTAAAACCCGGGGGGTTGATACCCCATAATGTAACGACCTCAAATATTCCCAATTTCCCCGTACGGAATACGAAATTTTTCTTTTAAGACTTAAAATCAATTAAAAACATCCTCGAAACCTTAAAGAAAATTCATTTATTATACAAAACAGGTTACATAAAAACATCAACTGCTATAATTCCTCAATTATCAAATATCCACGTATTCACAATATCATTTCTTATCTCCAGTCAATATACCTTTTAAATAAACTTCCACACATCATATGTCTCGTAACTCTGCCCAAAACGACTCGAAACACAACTATAAAAAGTACATTTTCAAGAAAACGAACTGCATGGTCCGTTTTAAAAGTGTGACATATTCCTCCTGTTTACAAAATTACAAGCAGTCATAAAAATTTCAAATAAAAACCTTAACACAAATTTGATAAAAAAATCAACCTAAGCAGAATCACCCCCCAACCCAAAAACATACCAACTACTAATAAACTAAAACATTTCCATAACGTTAGTAAATTAATGATTTTAACACAAACATTTGAAACTTAACACAACTCTAACACCTAACAGAAACCACGCATTCTAAAAATGAGTTCTAACAGACAATTATCCATTTAATCATCAACGTCAAAATATCAACCTACTCATATACAGTTTCACTCTAAAGAACCCATCATTAACCCAAAACCTCTCAATACCGTACTTACATCCCCACGGGTTGGTAAGCAGCGACTGCGCCAGCCACCACCGCAGCCATCCTCCGCAACTGAATCATGATCAGGGGAGGAGCTGTCCTCCCGTCCTCGTAAACACCGACACCAATACAGACATCTATGAGTAAATCTCAGTAAGTTAAGTAAATGCAAATCACTATGCATGTGGACTTTATAAATAATGATTGATTCTTGACTTTACTTGCTTTGCTTTGCTTTGCTATAAACTGTATTTAACGAGGGTCATTACTTTAGTACTTTGCTTGCTATAAACTGTATCCGAAAAGAGTCAACTGTAAGGTACTTTGCTTTGCTATAAAACTGATACGAAAGGGTCATTTAAACTGTCTACGTGGGTCATTCTTTCTTTTGCATTTACTTAAAACATCGTGCAGAAATTCATTTTCGTGTCTTGTAAAAACATAGGGATGCATGAACAAAATGACATGATATAACTCTACAATACAATAAACAAGCAACATGTATACCATCCAGACGAAAACAGAATAACTATAACAATTTAAAACCTAACTACCCCGACCAAGCAATTCAAAACACACAATCATTAAGATCCTCGAGATACATCGAGTACGGTGTAGGCCAATCGGTAGAGAAGACAGAGAACTTACTTCGTCGTCCGTAGTTGGTGGTTTTGGCACGTCACGTCACGTCAATATGGCTGTCGACCTATGTCAAAAATTCAAGCTTCATTAAGGAAGCTAATTCACAATTACTCTCAAATCACTATTTCTAGTCTAATCAATTAAAAACCGAATTAAACGGCCAAAGTGGGGTCGAGTAAAAACCGACCTAAAAAACTTCGAACGAACGTACTTTAGCGTCGGTTATCGGAATCGGAACGGATTACAGTGGCAACGTAGCCTCTAATAACCTATTTTAATCTGCCAAAGGAATTTAAAACAAATACAGGAATCTAGGTCAATTATCAAAAACCCGAAAACTGCCCTTTTCCCGGAAAATCCCCTTTTTGATTTTCATCACATTCCATCAATTTCTTGCGCCAATCGATCCTCCTAACATCCAATTAAAATAAAACTAACCTAAAATCGAACACAAAAGTTTCCATTTAAGAAAAACCTTAAGCCCTAATTCGGGTTCACTGAATTTGCGCTCAAAATTGAGCAATTCACGGCCAAAGCAAACAATAGCGGCGTAAAGCTCGCCATTGAGCCAAGAACGGCCAAAGCGCGACATCGGAGCTCAATCGAGATCATCACTGCTTCGGCCTTAAACAGGGGACAGAACAGGGCGAAATCGTGTCATACCTTTTTTTGGGCCGGGGGGGGGGGTTTAGTGCGCAGAGAATGGACCGGAGCAACACGTCGCCGCCGTCTGGCCGGAAGGGCGGATGTCGTCGGTGCCGGCGCCGCGTCGCCGTCGTCGCTTCCGTCTCCCCTGTTACGCGCACGGGGCTCGGGTTCGAACAGCAGAATGGCTTCGGCCATTTGTGGTTATGTTTTATTTATATTAGTATTTTAATAATAATAATAATAATAATTATAATAATAATAATTACGCTATTTTTGAAGTCACTTACCTCTCGTGTTTTCAACTGTATTGAATTTCCTTTCGCGTAATCCACAATTATTATCTGGGTTCTATTAAAACGTCGTTCGTAAAAGCAGACCTAGTTACTATTTACTACAATTATATTACGAGACAGTAATAATCGAAATATAGCGGTGTACTCCGAAAATTCTCGAATTTCCTAAAATTCAATTAATCGGATAGGATCCTAAGAACGCTTTTCTTTCGTAAAACGGATTGATTAGAATATTACAAAAAGGCAACTTATTTTAAAATAAGAATATTCGTAAAGCGGGGTCATTACACAAAAGTCCTCATTTTCAAGTTTCAGTACCTACATAGAGGTTCACATATGAGTCTAAAACGCAGTAAAGAACAATATAAATGCGGTGATGCAGATGCTATGATGAACTTTCAGAAATACAGTGACAGTTACAGTACATTACGTCAGTGGTAAGGGGTATAAGTGGGGTTATAGGGAACTCCAAATAGTAGGGTGCACTATAGCACAAAACAGTAAGACATAAACAGAAAGAAACAGATCTGGGGCACAGTCCCCGTCCCGCACTTAACCAACATTCAGTCAGATTTTATCTTGTTAGGTTCAAAACAGGTACAGAAAAAGGTTTGCTGACCTTTCGAGGAAAACGTGTATCCATGATCGAGTATAGTGCTTCAACTAAACAGCAGAGAACAACAAGTAAACAAACAGAAAACGTAACAGGGAAAAACAACGAAATAACTCTAATAGGTCTACTCGAAAACCACCCGGACAGAAACAGAAACCCTGTAACTCCGGAGTAGGGCCTCAAGGGCAAACCTAGGGTATGAAACTTACCTGTTTGCGTAGAGTGAGTCTTGACTCGTCTAGTTTCGTATTAGTTTTGTGAACCTAAAACGTGATTATACGGTACGTTAAACCTAAAACTTCGCAAAAACAGTAAAGAGGTCGTGTTTAAATTGTTAATACCGACGGAAATGACCTCACTGAAGAATGCAGAGAACAAAGGTGGAACTTGTTTTCAGTCGCTGGAAGAGAAAATAGAGAGAAGAAGGGAGGAAGAGAGAAAGTGAAATGAAGATTTCACGTAGGAGGAAGAACTTAGCTCATCAACAGTTGCCAAGTGTCAGTTATCCACCGGCTATTCACACCAACCTTAATTTCTCTCCAATTTGCCCTTCAAGTGGTTTTAACTAAAACAATTATTTTAGGTGTCGATTGGTCTCACGAATCACCTTCGTTATATTATATATCGACAATTTTATTAAAACAAATTCATGCATTAATATCGGAGTATTCCCGTTAATTATCGGGGAAATAATTACACCGAAAAATGCGCGGGAGTCTGTGTTACATCCACCCACTTAACAAAATTTTGTCCCCAAAAAAAATGCCTAAGCGGAAATAGCTCAGGATATTGGGTTCTAACATCCTCTTGCCTTTCCCCGTGGCTTCATCCACATTAATGATTGCGCCACAAAACTTTCACCAATGGGGAATCCCCTGTAGCAACACCTTCAGTGAAGTTATCCAATATATGTATGGGCCTTTCTTCATATGGCAGCGTCGGCAGGAATCAAAGGCACAAGTTCACGATCTGGGTGGATCTCGTTACACATTGCTCAGCACGAAACGGGTGAAAAACTTTGTGAACCTAATCCATTGACGCTGGCAAATGTAGTCTATAGGCCATTGCTTCCCACCCGCTCAGAATGGGAGGAAATAAGGGCAATGAAACATGGGAACTGAGCTTTACTTCTTACGAATCTCATTACGCCCTTGAAAGGCGACACCTTCAAGAATACCCATTTGGGCCCTCAGCGCACTTAAGTCTCTTGCTGATATGGTCGCATAATTCTTTGTCGACTCTGAGCCAATCCTTATTCGTTGTTTGATAGCAGATATCACCTCGGACATCGCTGTAGATATCTTAGGGGTCCGAATAAGCTGGGTTCCAGACCTCATTCCCAACACAATGGGATCTACACTTCCTGACGTAAAGAGCTTCAGAAGGAGCAATGCCAATTGTAGCCTCCCACAATAGCTATTGTTGTAGGCAAACTCCACGAGTGGCAAATATCTATCAAAGGAGCATGACATTCTAGCACGCACGATCCTAGATATCTCTAGGGTCTCAAATCGTTCTCTCGATTGGTCGTCAGTCTGTGGATGAAATGACGTGCTGAATCGAACTTCCTACCCAAAGAGTTCTGCAAACTTTTTCAAAAACCGGGAAGGATCTAGGATCACGGTCGAACACAATTGACACCGGATCAATGCAGTTAACAATCTCCTGATGTACAGTTTTGCGTACTGATCCATGAGTAAGGTCTTCACAGGTAGAAAATGGGCGACTGGTCAAATCTCGTCCACTATGACCAACTGTATTATGGCCCTTAGCTGTCCTTGGAAGGCCAAAAACCAAAGTCAGTGTGAGGTCTCCCATTTCCATTCGGGGATCGGGAGAGGTGAAGTGTTCCACAGAGTCGTGATGTTCAGCCTTGACGGTGGACCTATCATGAAAGGACTCCCCATATTTGGCCACTTCATCTTCATATCGGCCACCAGAAGGAAGTTTCAAGTCTTGAACATTTCGTGCTTCCAGGATTGCACAGAGAAAGGAGAGAGTGGATTACGAAAAGATGTTCGTTAGTAACTCCACATTATTGTGGAAACATACATTATCTTGAAACTTAAGAAACCATCTCCCAATAGCTGAACTCGGAAATGGCCATAGGTACTTGCTCACAATGTCAGCCATCCCTTTGAAGTGGTACTCTAGGATTCATTACTTTGGTCCAGGACGGTGGGCCGTAGCATGCAAGTTGTAGTATGGCCGATAGCCCAGAAACTATCGCCATATCGAACTTCTGTATCTCAGTCCTCAAGGCATCGACACAGCCGCGGTCTCGCAGGTTGCATAGTATCTGACATCCTGCTCAATGCATCGGCACTACGTTGCTTTACCTGGGGGGTGGGATGTAATCTCAACATCTAATCTTTTAAAAATTCTAACCACTCCTTTGTCTCATGTAAATCCTTTTGAGTGACTATGTATTTAAACTCTTGTGATAGGAAAAACACCTGCCACGAATGTCCGGACAAGGGGGTTCATACTTTCAACGCAAAACAACTGCCGCGAACCAAAGGTCATGTGTAGGGTAGTTTTGTTCAGGTTCTGCACTTGGCTGGATGCGATGCGACAACTTCCCTGTCTTGCAGGAATACACATCCAAGCCAACATGGAGCATCAAGTATACGCTGAATTTGCCATCTTCAACTGGCAATACTAAAAGGGAGCAGTAGTCATTCTGCTAAGTGTTGAAAACTCAGCGCACAAGCGTCAGACCACTTGAAAGTGATGTCCTTCCCGGTAAGCTGTATAGGATTTGCGATCAAGAGAATCCCTTGATGAAACTTTCTGTACTAAACCAGCTATCGATAAAACCGTACCTCACTGGCACTTCTCGATCTTGGCCATTCCGTCACTGACAGAATCTTGGCGGATCCACGACACTCCCTCGGCGACACCACGTTGGCCTAGGAAATGAATCTTATTCAACCAGTAAATTCCCACTTGATAGCTGGCATATAAATGATGCTGTTTTAGGTTGACACATAATAGCCAAGTGCTCTTTCTGCTCTCTCGTTACGGAGGATAAATCAGGATGTCGCGATGGGCGATTACAAATTTGTCCAAGAAACTCATGGCAATCTATTCATAAGTCCAAGATTGCGGGGCATAGTCACCGAACGCCACACATCACCAAAACTCGTAATGTCCGTACCGGGTCCGAAGGCGGTCTTTGGAATATTCATCAGCCATGCCTTCAATGGTAATAACGGAGCGCAAATCGATCTTCGGAATATCCGAGCCCCCTGTAGATGGTCAAATAAATCGTCAATCCTCGGACAGGTAAATTATCTAAGGTCAACTTGTTCAGCTCTCGGTAATCAATGCACATCCGTAGGGACCACCTTCTTCTTAAACAAACAAGGACGGGGCACCCCACGGAGAAAAACAGGACGCAAAAAAACCCTTATCCAACAATTTCATTAGATGAGCCTGCAACTCCTCAGCTCATCGGTGCACTTACGGTAGGATTTCGCGATACTGGGTCAGCACAAGGATATACGTCAATCTCAAACTCGATTTCACGCATCAGGTGGCAAAATCACGGTATAGTCATCTAAGAGAAAACCTCTGAGAAGTCTCGAAAAAACCGGAATATTTTGAAGTTCCAACTCATTTTACCTTGGAACATCCACACTGTGGGCAAGAAATCTGATGCATCATGACCATCATCGTTGTTGAGATTTTAAGGAAGAATTAGTATATACGATGTTCCTTTGGTACGCCTGATAGGAGAGTCTACACTCGGGCGTTAAACGGACACAAGCCCGACCTACAGTTGATGGGCGCGTGATATCTAAAAAGGCCAATCCATACCCAGAATCACATCGTATCCTTTCTACCGTAACGTAAGATGGCATACAACTTCTGTCTTCTACTGAACTATATACCCGACACCTGCTCGGAGGAAATACTATAGGCGGGTAGCAAATGCTGTAGGGGTGATATGACGGCGTACAACAAAACTTCTGTCTAAACTACGAAGTCGATGCCCGAACGAATGTGTGCCCCGGTGTCCACAAAGGTTATAAGCAGGTGCATCAACATACCAAATTGTACATGTTAATTGCTGTGTGCTGTCAGTATCATACAACGTCCTCAGCATTGCCAAAAACCTGCTACTGCAAGGTTTGCGTATCGGTCCAGCCGGGCCAATCCCAAACATGATGGCCCTTTGCCAAATCGTTGGAAACATTGGCCTGTAATAAATCTGGCTTCTCTTTGTGAAGTTCTTGCATGGTGGCATATCTGAAGGTTGGGGAGCCCCAATTGTCTCTTTCCCTTGTTCTTGATAGATGATGGTCTTCAGGGCTCTTAATGCCCATGTGTTGTTGCGGTTGAGATTGTAATTCTGGACTTCTTGCTGTTGTGAGGAAACATTTGAATAATCCCTCTTGAGTGAATCTCTTGTCTCTGGGACTTTATTTCAAAGCCTCTAACTGATAAGCATGGCACCACCTTCCGCAGTATGGTGCCTCATCGAACCCTCAGTTTTGATTCCCTTGATAAATACATCTTCGCTCTTGATGAACTGGTGGATTGTTCTCGCGGTGGGCCACAGGAGTGCGTTGCATATCGGGTAATGACTCAAATTTATGAAATATTGGCCACTGCCCATATAGTCAGCCGCCGAGAGAATTCAAGGAACTTTTCCTTCCTCACTCGGTCAAAGTATTTCTGTAGAGATTTTCGTGAATGAATCCTTCCCAGCTTAATGTGCCACTGTAGTCGATGCACCATGTTGTCCCACCAAAAGCAGCACTTTCGATGAGTGAGATAGAACGTGGCACAAATAACGTTATTGTTGTCTTCACACTTTGCATAACTGCCATCTTCTCCATTGTGCGAATCCAGGTTTCAGCAACAGTCGGGTTCTGTAGACAGTCCATCAAATGAAGGCGGCTGGAGTCGCCGTGAATTCTATCCCATGTTTCAGTGCAGCATTCCATATTATTGATTATTAATATTCCCGCTGTCTTCTCAGGCATCATACGTTCCACCATGCGGGACTGTACTCCCAACAGTTCGGGTTAGTCCGGTAATGGCACGAGAGCTTTTGCTTCGACTCTTCTGATGTCCTCTCACCCATTCTTAAGAAAACCCTATAACAGAATACCTAATTATAACAGAACTTGAAGGAATTGTAAACACTTACGTTGTGCAGCGATCTCACGTTGGCGGGTTGCGCAGTCAGGATCTACAGAATCGGTTTTAAACCTTGTCTATCTGATACCATAATGTGAACAGCCCGAAAACCGGATCCCGATCGGGAATCCGAGAAGCAAAGCCGTCACTCCAGGACATTGAACGGAAAACAGTGCCTATTTGTTTTTTAACATTTATACTTTCAACCTAAAGATTAACAGAGAAGGAAAACATTTCGATTTGGAATCAAAACAAAGAAAAAGAACAGTTAAAGGAAACTAGACTACAGAAGAAGGCAGAAGGAGAACAAAGAACTCGGTAGGATATGAACAGGCAATCGGTGGATATAAATAGAAAAATGAACAGTGATCGGTGGATGTAAATACATCAAGGTGAACAAAGAAATCGTAGTGTGAACAGTGCAATCGGTGTGATATAATAGGACAAAAGTGAACAGTGATCGGTGGAATGTAAAACTACAAACAAGGTTGAACAAAGAAATCGAGTCGCATGTGACAGTGGCAATCGGGGATATAATAGGAAAAGTGAACAGTGATCGGGTGGATGTAAACTACACCAAAGGTGAAACAAAGAAGAAGAAATCAGTAGATGTGAAACAGTGCAATCGGTGGATACAATAGGAAAAGTGACAGGGAGCGGGGATGTAAAACTACAACAAGGTGAACAAAGAAATGGTAGATGTGAACAGTGCAATCGGTGGATTAATAGGACAAAAGTGAACAGTGATCGGTGGATTGTAAACTACCACCAGGTGAACAAAGCAAATCGTAGATGTGACAGTGCAATCGTGGATATAATGGACAAAAGTGAACAGTGACGGTGGATGTAACCTTTTTTAAAGACAACTTACAACTTTGACAGGAAGACTCACAGACAGAAAGATAAAAAAGAAGAATCAAGTTTCTCAGATTCTCAAAACCACTTCCAAAAATGGTTCCGAGCACAGCAGAAGTCATGAAAAATTGTTAGACTTTCAATGACCGAAATTCTAAAAAGATGTAAAACATACTTTACAATTGACAGATTAAAGAGACAAAACTGCATGAAGTTCCAACAGAAATCATCCATGCAAGATTAACAGAAAATATCCAAAACAATTCCAGAATTCTTTAGAATATAAACTTAAATGTCAAATACAGCGGTTTTAACATTGACACAGAATCTCTACATTGTTTCAAAATTCAGAGCAGTACGAAGGGAACATGTGATTACAGAATTTCCCAAAAAACAGACGTTTTTACAAAAACCACAGAACGCCAGATGAAGTTGAAAACAAAACAGCAGATCACAGGTGAGGTTCTCACAGATTGTAATCTATTTAAAAAACTTATTACTTAATGACAGAAATATGCCGGCTACAGCAACAAACCCCCCCTGAGCTGAAAACCACCAGCCAACCTATTCAGTTCAGACTGAGGCACAAAGTCTCATTTTAAGTTCAGTACCTAAGCAGAGAGTCACCTAGAGTCTACAACTCAGTAAGGAACTATATATGCGGTGGGTGAGCATATGCTATGCTGAACTTTCAGAAAGACAGAGTGACAGTACAGTACATTACGGTTTCGGTGGAGGGGGTATAAGGGGGATTATGGGGAACTGGCAAACAGTGGGTGCACTATCAGGCAAACAGTAATAAAGAACAGAAAGAAACAGATATCGGGGGACAGTCCGTCCGCACTTTAACCAAACATTTCAGTCAGATTTTATCTTGTTTGTTTTCACCACAGTGTACAGGAAAAAGGTTTGCAGAAACTTTCGGGAAAAACGTGTATGTATGATGGAGTATAGTGCTTAACTTAAATGGCCAGGGAAACAACAAGTAAACAACGAAACATAAACAGGGAAAAACACAGACCATAACTCTAATCCTTCTACCCGTAAAACAACCCGACAGAACAGAAATCTAGTGACCTCCGTGAATGAGGGCCTGAGGGCCAACCTTACGGGTATGATGAATTACTATTTGCCGTAGACGTTCGGGTCTTGAATCAATCCGGTTTGCGTAGTTGGAACCCTAAAACGTGATTATAGGTCCTAACCCTAAACTTCTCAAAAATCAGTAAATGAGGTCGTGTGGTAAATTGTTAACTATCGACGCAATTACTTCAACTGAGAATGCAAGAGAAACAAAGCGTGAAACTTGTGAGTCTCCTGGAAGAGAGAATAGAGAGAAGGCAGGGGGGAAGAAGAAGAAGTAAATGAAGATTTAACGTAGGAGGGAAGACTTAGCTTCTCAACAAGGTACCAAGTGTCAGCTAGCCAATGGCTCTCTCACACAACCTAATTCTCCCATTTGCCATTTCCATTGGTTTTTAAAACTAAAAAAATTATTAGTTAGTCGATTTGGTCTCAAGAAGCCACCTGCGTTCTATTCATCACATCGAAATTTTTTATTAAAAACAGTCATTGGCATTAATACGGAGTAATACCGCTTAATTATTCGGGGAAATAATATACACAAAAATGCCAGGTGTTACATAGTACCTCCGTATGTAGGGCCCTTCCTGAAAGGCTAAAACTAATAGATGACTTACAGTTTGCTGTCGAGTGGGAAGTTTGGAACGTCGCGGTTATGCACGACCCTAAACATGCACGTAAAGAAAAGTAAACAGAGCTGCAAATGTAACTAATACGTAGTAGAAAGCAGCAAACTCCATTCAAAACTTTTAGAAAACAACCAACGTGTTTTCATACAAAAAAGGTGAGTTTTCGCCAAAATACCTTAACCCTAAACTCCACAAAACTCAAATCGTAACTTTCCAACTCGTAACTAAGGTTAGATGATAGACCTTTGCTAAAGAAACAGAAGAAATAGGTGAAACAAGGTTTGGGGAGTGTGTCTTCAATCGCCGGGAAAGAGATAACAGAGAGGAGGCATGAAAATGAAGGTTAGTAGAAGAGAAGAGAAGAAGAGAAAATGGAGGTTTCCAGCAAGTAGGGACATTTGCAACCATCCATTGGCTCCTCCCACCTACCTTAATTCCTCCCAAAGTTAACTCAATGGATTTCTAACTATGGTTGGAACGAAATTACGATTTAGTTCGTCGAATCGGTTTTAGAATCACGGCTCATTCGAATGGAACACGTCGACAATTTCATTACAATAGTCATTGCATTAAAACATCAGAGTAACTCGCTTAAGATTGGGAATAAACATAGGTAAAATGGCGGGTGTTAAATTAGTTTCATTACCATGGTTCAAAGTTATCGGGTGATGAACATTGGAAGTTCGTAGTGCGACGGGAACTAAAAACAACAATGTAGTAGAGCTTCTTGTATTATGATATTAATAATATGATTTGTGAAAATCATGATGAGCAGGATACATGTGCAATTGTTGACACACGGTGTAGATGACATAAAAGTGGATTCAAAGGACAATTCCGATTGGAGGCATCATCGAGCACATATTTTTTTATTGGTTTAGGGGTTACTTATAATTTAGAAATACCAATCGATCTAGATAATCTTCTTTCATTATTTTATGTTTGATTAAATGATTTTATCATTGTTATGCCTTCACATGGCATACAATATTGCATAGGAGCTACTCATAATTTAGTTTACACATTGACATCCATTAATAGTATATGTTTATTTATTATTTTAATAAATAATTGTTAAAAATCAAGGGTTTTAATTTGATCAAAAACTATTGTTCACTATTTAGGCAGTATGTGAGAAACTAAATAATGTAAAATTTTAATTGTTGAAATTTTACATTATTAATAGATAATTTAAATTTGATTATAAAATTGATTAATTTATTATAAAAATAAATAATTTGTAATAATTTTTTCTAAACTTTTAATAGCATATTGATATGTGGACAGCGATATCTTCCGATCGGGGCCGAAGAGTATAGCCCAAGCACACGTGACATTTTTACAGAAGGAAAAAGGGGATACTTATTTTATTTTTTTTTTAGAAACAGAATGGACTTTTAAAACGAACCTTGAAAAAATTTACAGGGAGAAGGAAACCAGTTTAGGATGGAAAGTGAAACGGAAAACAGTAAAAATCGGAAGCAAAAGAAGGATCAGAAGAAAAAACAGGAAGGTTGGAAGCAAGGAAAAAATGAAAACAATTATGGTATTCTCACAAGACGTAACTGCGATTTACACATGGTTCATCGAGACACGAGAGGGTTGGAACACCAGACTTTGAACGGAGAAAATAAAACAGACAGAAATGACCGACCCACTTAACATCCAGTGGAGAAAACCTAATCAAATGGAAAACAAAAACTGGGCAATTTTGCCGGAGAAAGACGACAGTGCAGGACGAGATCGGGGGATGTAGGGCAAAAAGAAAAAGTAAAAAATTGGGCGGCAATAAAACTGCGGTGGATGCGAATAAGCAAAAGGAACAGTGGCAGCGGTGGATGTGAATAACAAAAGAGAACGGTGGATATGAATAAGACAAAAGAGATGACGGCAGGCGGAGATGATGTAAATTTAAAGGCAGGGGTACGCAACCAGAAGTGCATGTTCAACGGTGGATGGGAATAAGACAAAATGAACAGTGGAGCAGCGGGGTGGAGGCAGGCATTAAAGTGCAATGGTCACGGTGGATGCGATAAGACAAAAAAGTGAGTCGGATGATGTAAATTTTAAAAGGCAACGGTGTATGCAGCAGGAAAGAAAGGTACTTCACTGGGGATGTGAATAGACCAAAAATAGGAACAGTGCACGTGGAGGCAGGCAGAAGGTGCAATGTTTACCGGTGATGCGAATAAGACAAAACAGGATGACGTCAGGCGGAGGATTCATTTTAAAGGCAAGGGGTAGGTAGGAGAAAGTGCAATGTCACAGGTGGATGGGAATAAGACAAAAAGAAAAGTCGGCACGCGGTGGGACAGGCAGAGAGAAGTACACTGTTCACCGATGGATGCGAATAAGACAAAGCAGATGACGTTGGGCGAAAAGAGGAAATTGTAAAGACATCGGTGGAGCAGTTTGTAACCGGGCAGCAGGCAGCGGTGGGATTGATTTTACAAGTGCGGGTGGAAGTGATTTTAAAAACGGGCGCTGTGTGAAGTGAATTAACAGCAGCGGTGACTGTGATCGGAAGAAAAGATGTAGTTAAAAGGGAAGAATTTGAAACCTTTTGACAGGATTACATAAAAACAGAAATCGTTGAAAACAGAAAGGGTGAAAGCTCACACTTCAGCAAACGATGCACAAACAGGATTTTGGGCCATATCAGAAAACACGACAGAATTCTTAAGGGAAAACAGATTGCGGAGACTCGAAAACCAGAGATAAACTGCCCACCCTAAAAGGAGAAAGATCCAAACAATTACAGATTACTTCAGAATATAACACAAACGTCAATACAGAGTTTTTAAAACTTAACACATCAGAACTAATACATTGTTTTAGATCTGGACAGACCGTACAGAACTCGATATACATTACAAAACCTCACCAGACAGGGGTTTCAAACTTAAACCCATCTATACACGCCGTTTAAAATTTCAAAATTATACAGGACGACATAATTTAAAATTACCCTCACCGAAATAGAATGTGTCTGGCTGTAGCAACAACCCCCATGAGCTCCGATCGACCCCACTACATCAAAATTCATCATCCTGAGGCACAAAGTCCTCATCCACGGTTTAGTACCTACATCAGAAGTCCCCTTGAGTCCTTAAAACTCAGTAAGAACATATAAATGCAGGCGGTTGCACTGCTATGCATGACTTTTCAGAATACAGTGCCATAATAACATGTTTTTATCTGTCAGAGGGCATAAGTGGTTATGGGGAACTGGCAGTTATGCACGAATGAACTAAACAGATTACAGAAAGAAACAGAACAGTAGCCAATCCAGTATCGCACTTAACCAATATATTACGTCAGATTTTAGCTTTTACTTCAAAACCGTGCACATAAACTTTGCATGTCTTTCGGGGAAAATCGTGTATGACATGAGATTTACAGTGCTTAAACATAAAACGGAAGAAAACAGAAAATTAACAGCAGAAATGAGAACGTATGGGTGAACAGATAACTCAGAACTTAACTCTAACTTTCTCTACCCGAAATAACCCGACATAGTAATACCTACGATTCCGTGAGTATAGGGCATTAGGGGCAACCCTACGGATATGAACTTTCCTGTTTCTGTAGAGTTGATAGTCTCGAACGTCTCGGTTAGCAAGGAACCTAAAACATGCACGTAGAGAACATGAGAAAAGGTACAAATTAACTAATAAGGTAGTAGAAATATGCAGGCAAACTCCTTTCAAACCTGTATAAAACAATACGTGTTTTCATCCAAAACAGTGAGCATTCTCAAATATCGTAACCTTTTAAACTTCCACAAAAACTCACATTTTAACTTATCCAAACTAGTTAACTTTAGAAGATGATTACCTGCACTGGAGACAAACAGAAAAGTGGAAGTCTTGAAGGTTGAAATCGCCTAGAGTAAAGAAAACACGAGAGTCAGTGGAAGGAAGCAGTGAGAAATGAGGGTTTTCACGTAGAGGGAAAGAGAAAAGAGCAGGGTTCTTCAACAAGTTGCCGGTGTCACACATCCATTGGCCACCCTCCTCCACCAACCTTAATTGGCTCCATATTTTACCTTCAATTGGTTTTTAACTCAATTGCTATTTAGTCGCGAATCGATTTTACAACACTCTCATTCAATTGAAACACATCGACAATAAAAATAGTCATTGCATTAATATCGGAGTAATTCGCGACAGATCCGGGGAATAAATACATAGGCAAAAATGGCTCGGGTGTACATTCTTACCACCTTTACAGAAATTTTGTCACAAAATTTGGCCAAAGCAAAGAGGTTCAGGATATCTGGGCCCTGACATCTCTTGTCTTTCCCATGTGGCTTCCTCTCATATTGATGGGCATTACTGTAACAATGGGACCACTCGATTGCCGCCATGACTTTGGTGAGGTATACAGTATCATGTATGGGCCTTTTTCATATGTCAGCGTCGGCATGATATCAAAGTCACCTGGTTCACAATCTGAGTGGATATCGGACACATTTTCTCAGCATCGAAACATGGAAAACATGTGACTCATCCATAGAAGTGGCAACTGTAGTCGTAAGCCATGTTTCCCACACGCTTCAGATGGGAAAAGGGGGACCACTGAGCCGGGGCTAGCTTTCCTTTCTTACCGAATCTAAACGCCCTTGAAAGGTGACAATTTCAAGAATACTTCATCTCCCTCAACGAACTCTAAGTCTCTTTTCTAGGTTCGCAAACGTATTCTGTCGACTCTGAGCAATTTTTATACGTGTTGATAGTAGCTAGCATCGGACATTGCTGGAATATGTAAGGGCAAAAATCGTGGTTTCTTCCGACCTTCATCCAAACACAATGGGGATCTAAACTTCCTGCCGTTTAAAGAGCTTCATAAGGAGCCATGTCAATTGATTGGTAGCTATTGTTGTAAGCACAAACTCCACGAGTGGCCATATCTCCTCAAGGAACATGAAGTTCAATACGCACGACCTTAAAATTATCTGCAAGTATGAATCGTCTCTCGGATTGTCCGTCCGGTATGGGTGAAATGTGCGTGCTGAAATCTAACTTGGTGCCCAAAGAGCTCTTTTTTTTTGCAAGCTTTTCCAAACCCTGGAAGTGAATCTGGGATCCGGGCTGAGACGATCGACACTGGATTGCCATGTAGCTTAATAATCTCACTAATATACAGCTCTGCGTACTGTCCATAGAGTACGTCGTCTTCACAGGTAGGAATGGGCTGACTTTGTCAATCTATCCACTATGACCCAAATACTATTATGGCCCTTAGCTGTCCTCGGAAGGCCGACAACAAAATCCATCGTATGTTCTCCCATTTCCATTCGGTGATCGGGAGAGGCTAAAGCGTTCCACTTGGTCGTTGATGTTCAGCTTTGACCTGTTGACATATCATGCACGACTCCACATATTTGGCCACTTCATTCTTCATATTCGGCCACCAGAAGTGAAGTTTCAAGTCTTGATACATCTTTGTGCTTCCAGGATGCACAGAGAAAGAAGACGAGTGAGCTTCCGATAAAATTTTCCTTTGCAGTTCATCATCCCTCGGGACGTACCACCTATCTTTGAACTTCAGAATACCATCTGTCGAATAGCTGAACTCAGAGGAGGCCATAGGGAGCTTGCTTACTATATCAGCCATTTCCTTTGAATTGTCTTCTGGGCTTCTTTAATTCAGTCTAGGACGGTAAGGCCGTAGTGTCAAGTCCACTAGTATGGCCAGATAGCCCAGGAACTATTTCCATATCGAACTTCTGTATCTCTGTCCTCAAAGGCATTGATACGGCTGACATGGCTGGTTTGCGTCATAGCTGGCATCCTGCTCAGTGCATCAGCTACCACATTAGCCTTACCAGGGTGGTATTTAATCTCTACCATCGTAATCTTTCACAAATTCTAACCACCGTCTTTGTCTCATGTTTAGCTCTTTCTGGGTAAATATGTACTTCAGGCTCTTGTGATCAGAAAACACCTCACACCGATTATCCGTACAAGTGGTGTCTCCATACTTTTAGCGCAAACACAACTGCCACTAACTCGAGGTCATGTCTAGGGTAGTTTGTTCATGGTTCTTCAATTGTCTAGATGCGTATGGCCACTACTTTCTCTTCCTGCATTAATACACAACCCAAGCCGACCTTGACGCATCGCAGTATACGCTGAACTTGCCGTCTTCAACAGGCAATACTAACAAAGGTGCAGTGGTTAATTTCTGCTTAAGTGTCTGAAAAACTTACCTCACAAGCTTCAGACCACTTGAACTTGATGTCTTTCCTTGTTAAGACTAGTCATAGGTTTTGCTATCACAGAAAATCCTTTGATAAACTTTTGTAATAACCAGCTAGTCCAATAAAGCTCCGTACCTCACTGGCATTCCTCGGTCTCGACCATTCTTTCACTGCCAGAATCTTGGCTGGATCCACGGACACTCCTTCTGCCGACACCACATGGCCTAAGAAGTTAATCCTGCTCAACCAGAATTCGCACTTCGACAGTTTGGCATACAACCGGTGTTGTTTCAGAGTCGATAGTACAATTGCCAGGTGCTCCTCGTGCTCGGCCTCACTTCTGGAGTAAACTAGGATGTCATCGATGAAGACGATTACAAATTTATCCAAAAATTCTTGGAATATCTTGTTCATCAAGTCCATGAATGCCGTCGGAGCATTAGTCAATCCAAAAGACATTACCAAGAACTCGTAGTGTCCGTAGCGGGACCTGAAGGCGTCTTTGGAATATCATTAGCCCTGACCTTCAACTGGTAGTAGCCGGAGCGTAAGTCAATCTTTGAAATACCCGAGCCTCTTGTAGTTGATCAAATAAATCATCGATCCTCGGCAACGGGTACTTATTCTTGATGGTCAATTTCTTCAGCTCACGGTAATCGATGTACATACGTAGGGACCTATCCTTCTTCTTAACAAACAAGTCGGGAGCACCCCACGGAGAGAAACTAGGGCGCACAAAACCCTTGTCCACCAACTCCTTTAGCTGAGCCTTCAACTCCTGCAGCTCAATTGGTGCCATACGGTACGGATTCTTCGATACCGGTTCAGCACCAGGATATCCGTCAATCTCAAACTCGATTTTACGATCAGGTGGAAATCCGGTAAGTCATCTAAGAAAATTTTGAGAAGTCTCGAACTACCGGAATATTTGAAGTTCCCCTCACCTTGCTTTTGAACGTCTATTACGTGGCCAGAAATCCGATGCATCCTGACTTCATTAGCTGTTGAGCTTTTAAGGAAGATATAACAGGCATATTGTGTTTCCTTGGTATTGCCTGATAAGAGAACTCTACCTCGTTCGGGTGCTTAAACGACACTAGCCTGGACCTACAGTTGATGGTGGCGTAATGTCTAAACAGCCAGTCCATCCCCAGAATAACATCGTATCCCATCATACCGATGACGATAAGGTTGGCATACACTTCTGGTCTCCTACTAACACTATATCACCCTGTATAATCTGTTCGGAGTGCATAAACTCTCCGGACGGTAGCATAATGCTGTAGGGCTGATCTGACGACGTACAACAAAACTCCTGTCTAACTACGAAGTCCATTGCCACAAACGAATGCGTGGCCCCTGTGTCCCACAAGGTATAAGCAGGTGCATCGCATATTGAAATTGTACTTGTAATTGCTGTATGCTGAGCGACTCATCAACATCTCCATCATTGCAAAGACTCTAGGTACGGCCTGATTCAATCTTGTGTCGGGTATTGGGCAATCTCAGACGTGATAGCCTTCTTTGCCACATCGAAAACATTGGTCGGTTATGAGTCTTTATTCTCATCTATGAATTTTCTGGCATCGTGGGCATGCTGAAAGTTAAGGAGCCCCCATTGGTCTCTTCCCTTGTCTTGATAGGTGGCGGTCTCATTGGGCCTTTTAATACCCCTGTTCTGTTGCTGTTGAGGTTGTAAATTTTGACCCCGTTGTTGTTGTTGAGGAACATTCCGAATAATCCCTCTCGGTTGATCTCTCTATCTCTGGGACTTCGCTTCTAAGGCCTCCAACTGATAGGCCTTGGCCACCACTTTTGTGTACGGTGCCTCATCAATCCCTCGTAAGAGGTCCAGCTTCAAACCCTAAATAAATTGGTGCACCTTGTTTTCGTTAGTGGCCACCAAATGAGGTGCATAGCGGGATAAGGATTCAAACTTCTGAACATATTCGGCCACCGATCCATACTGTTGTAGCCGAGAGAATTCTATCATCTTCTCCTTCTTCGCACTTCTGTCAAAATACTTCTCATAGAATATTCGTTTAAATCCCTCCCAGCTTAACG
This sequence comes from Begonia masoniana, assembly GCA_022432975.1. Classification (NCBI taxonomy): domain Eukaryota; kingdom Viridiplantae; phylum Streptophyta; class Magnoliopsida; order Cucurbitales; family Begoniaceae; genus Begonia; species Begonia masoniana. The sequence continues at coordinate 773,182 of CM039506.1, forward strand.
CCATCATTGTTGCCTGATGGTGTCCCTCCAAATCCTATCCTGCGTTCTTGGTGAGCTAATACGTGGCACATAGAACCTTCTTATTTTCTTCCACCTCTGCGCATCTAAACATCCTCTTTATGTGCCGGACCCATTCCTCAGCGTGAGTTGGGTCAGTAGACAGTCCATCAAATGTAGGCGGCTGGAGTCGCCTGAATCTATCTCCACTTGTGTCGCGTGAAGCAATCCCCTGATTATTATTATTATTCCCGTTGTCTTCTTGGGCCATCATACGTTCCACCATATGGGACTGTACACCCACCAGCTCAGTTAATCTGTCAATGGCACGAGAATTTAAACTCTTACAGTTGGTGGAGTGATCTCACGTGGCGGGTTGCGCAGTCAGACATTTTACAGAATCACTTTTAAAACCTTGTTCTCTCTGATACCATAACTGTGACAGCCCGATTCCAGTTCCCGATCGGGGCCGGAGAGTCAAGCCATCACTAGTGACATTTACAGAAAATGGAACTTTTTTTTTATAACAGACTGGACTTTTAAAAACGAACCCTTGAAAACTTTACAGAGAAGGAAAACATTCTCTGGATTTGAAAGTAAAACGGGAAACAGTAAAAATCGGAATGCAAAATGAATGATAGAATAAAAAAAGGAAGGCTGGAAGCAGAAAAAATGAAAACATTTCTGGTATTCTCACTAAGACTTAACTTCGACTTACACAGGGTTTTGGCAGACCGAGAGGTTGGAACCCCAGAATTTGAACGATGAAAATAATAGACAGAAATGAACGACTTAACATGCAGTGGAAAACCCTAATAAAATAGAAAACAAAACTAGAAATTTTGCCAGAAGAAAGACGCAGTTGAATGACGGGATCAGGTGATGTAGGCAAAGAAGTAATAAACTTGGCGGGCAATATAAACTAGCGGCGGAATGCGAATAAGACAAAAGTGAACAGTGGCGAACGGTGGATATGAATAAAACAAAAGAGAACGTGGATATGATAAGACAAAATAGATGACGTCAGGCGGATGATGTAAATTTTAAAGGAAATGGGGTACGCAGGCAAGAAGTGCACTGTTCACCGGTGATAGGAATAGACGACACAAGTGCATGTCCTGTGAATAGGAAATAGACAAAAAAATGAACAGTGGTACGGTGAGGGCAGGCAGAAGTGCACTATGCACCGGTGGATGAGAATAAAAAAACGATGAATGTCAGGCAGAATGATGTAAATTTTAAAGGCAACGGGGTACGTACAGGCAGAAGGTGGCACTGATTCACCGGTGATGTGAATAAGACAAAAATGAACAGTGGCCCCAGCGGTGGAGGCAGACAGAGAGTGCACTGTTCACGGGTGGAGTGCGAATAAGAACCAAACAATGACGTCAAGCGGATGAATGTTAAATTTATTGGCAATGGGTAACGCAGGCAGAAGGGCACTGTTCACTAGTGATGTGAAAGAGGACAAAAATGAACAGTGTCAGCGTGGAGGCAGGCCAGAAGTGCACTGTTCACAGCCGGTGGATGCGAATAAGACAAAATAGATGACGTCAGGCGGAAGAATGACAATTGTTAAAGACAAAGCAGGTGGTATGCAGTTTTTAAACGGGCAGTGGGGCGATGCGGTGGATGCAGTTTAAAAAAACGGGCAAGTGGGCAGGCGGTGGATATGATTTTACAAGTAGCGGTGGACGTGATTTTAAAACGGGCAGGCTGTAGAAGTGAAATTTGAAGCAGCGGTGGACGTGTATCGGAAGAATGTAGTTTAAAATGGCAGAATTTGAACCAACTTTTTGACGGAGGATTCATAAAAACAAAAATAAATCGGAAAACAGAAAGTGTGAAAGCGTCACACTTCAGAAAATGATTCACAACATGATTTTGGGCATATCAAGAAAACACGATAGAATTCTAAGGAAACAGATTGCTTGGATAACTCTAAAACCAGAGATAAACCATGCACATCCTTAAAGAGAAATATTCCAAACAATTCCAGAATACTTCAGAATATACACAACCGTCAAATACAGAGTTTTTAAAACTTAAACATCAGAACTTATACTGTCACGACCCCGTTAAAGGCCGAGACTAATTCATATGTTCGTGGAACTTTCACCCTAAATATTCTCTCTGCACACATTTTTTTTTAACAGAAAGAACTTTAAACCATTGTCATATCTGACAAAAACTAACTCTTCAACACTCGACTCATCCATAAAACTGTCGGCATAACTAGTCGCAGAGCAGAGCGACTAAACTCAGACATTGATTTCATAACACGATCGGGCAGAAGGAAGGTGCCCTCAGACCTCACGACTTCATCGCTCGCGGGGCTGCATGGATTTGCAAACATCCACCGATCAACATGTGTATCCCACGTGCCACATTAAACTTAATCCGATCGCTAATGACAAAACTTATATACACTCATCCGATAAAATAAACAACATCATCCGATAGGATAAACAACATCATCTGATTGACATGCGTATCTCACGTGACACATTAAGACTCCATACGATCGCTAGACGACAAAACTTATATACACTCATCCGATAAAATAAACAACATCATCCGATTGACATGTGTATCTCACGTGACACATTAAGACTCCATCCGATCGCTAGACGACAAAACTTATATACACTCATCCGATAAAATAAACAACATCATCCGATAGGATAAACAACATCATCCGATTGACATGCGTATCTCTCGTGACACATTAAGACTCCATCCGATCGCTAGATGACAAAACTTATATACACTCATCCGATAAAATAAACAGCATCATCTGATCATAAAACGACATAGTTTAAACTATTCCTGCCGATGACATCAGCCGGATGATTTACTCATCCGATCAAAACAGCACTACTCACATCATCCGATTACTCATCTTTACTCACATCATCCGATCACAAAACGACAAAGTTTAAACTACTCCTGCCGATGACATCAGCCGGATGATTTACTCATCCGATCAAAACAACACTACTCACATCATCCGATTACTCATCTTTACTCACATCATCCGATAGACTTTACCCTAAAGACAGGAAACCTTAACTTATTAAACGACTTCTACTGACAGAAAACATCCATCGGTGGGCAAACACTTTTGACATTTACCCATAGAGGACATCCAAATTTTTCACACACTCTCATCATGACAATACAATCCTGCTCTGACTTAAACATAAACTCAATCTGAGTATACATAGCGGAAGACTTCATTAAAACAGACCATCACATATATATAAATTCTCAAAATCATTCTCGAGCTCAGAAGCTAAAACAGGTAATATTTAAAAATATAACGCGCTTAAGAGAAACCTCATCCTACTTAGAAATAGTATCAGTCATATTCTAGTATCTAATGACATGAGAAAACTCATCCTACTTTAACCTCAGTTTTCGTAATCCTTACTGACATCAAATGAGCAGTAACCACGGGTCATAATCGCCTTTTCCAGCCACGCACTGTCACCCTGAGCACATCCAGCAACCAGCCTTAGACTTCCTCATTAAATTTGGAATCCTCACCTGTTAATTCTTCACCTACATCATAAGGTTTAAACTATAAGCCTAATTTTTAGTAAGGAATGCAATGCTAACACATATGCATGAATGCACAGTTTAAAGAAACGCATGCTCATTAATCTTTTCTCGTTCTTGTTCATATTCGTGTTCATATTCATCATTCATATTCATCATTTACATTGTATGGATTAAGAGAGGATTTGTGCCGGTAAAGGGGGTTCGACAGTGAAAGTGTACATAGTCCCTTGCGGGTCGTATTCTTGGTCCCTTTTTTGGACAGTGACATACGCCAAACCGCCCCCAACCCTCTCATAATCCATGTTGCATAGGTTTCATATTCACATTTTATTCATGAATCTTTTCTTGTTCTTGTTCATATTCATTGTTTTTATCTGTCATAGGGGTATAAGTGGGGCTTATAAGGGAACTGGCAAGTGCACGACAGGCACATAACAAATTTACAGAACAGAAACAGAACAGAACAGACAGAGCTGTACAGAACAGTAGGCCAGTCCCCGTCCCACACTTAACCAATACATTACAGTCAGATTTTATCTTTCTTAACTTCAAAACCGTGCACAGAAAACTTTTGCATGTCTTTCGGAAAAATCGTGTATGCATGAGTATTTACAGTGCTTAAACATAAAACGGCAGACAACAGAAATATTACAGCAGAACGTAATGTGTGACACAGATAACTCAGAACTTAATTCTAACTTTCTCTACCCGAAATCACCCGACATAAGTAATACCTACTATCTTCGTGATGTAGGGCCTTAAGGGCCAACCTACGGATATGAACTTACCTGTTTTCTGTAGAGTTGATAGTCTCGAACGTCTCGGTTATGCACGGACCTTAAACATGCACGTAGAGAAAATGAGCAAAGTTGCAAATGCTAACTAATAACTTAGTAGAATATGCAGCAAACTCCTTTCAAACCTTTAGAAAACAAAATAATGTGTTTTCATCCAAAACAGTGAGTTTTTCTCAAAATATCGTAACCTTAAACTTCCACAAAACTCACATTTTAACTTATCCAAACTCGTTAACTTTAGCAGATGATTACCTTCACTGGAGAAAACAGAAGAGTGGAAGTCTTTTGGAAAGGTTGAAATCGCCTAGAGGCAAGAAAACAGAGAGCAGTGGAAGGAAGCAGATGAGAAATGAGGGTTTCACGTAGGAGGGAAGAGAAAATAGCATGGCTTCTTCAACAAGTTGCCAGGTGTCACACATCCATTGGCCACCTCCCACCAACCTTAATTGGCTCCCTATTTTACCCTTCAATTTGTTTTTAACTAAATTTCTATTTAGTTTCGTCTAATCAGTTTTACAACCACTCTCATTCAATTTAACACATCGACAATTAAAAATAGTCATTGCATTAATATCGGAGTAATTCCGCTTACATATCCGGGGAATAAATATGTAATCTTCGTAGTTAGGATTTATGCCAAGCTTAATTAATTACATGTGGATCTAAACTAGGTTGAGTGGCAAAGTTGTAATAATGGAGGATTGAGGCTAGTATTTAAAGAAAAAGGAAAGGATTCAAACCTCATTTAAACCACTGTAGCCGACATCACCCTTTCCGGCGATTTCTCTCTCGCAAGTCCTTACTCTCTACTATCACCAAACTCTCCTCGACGGCCGGTTTACTCCGCCACCACTCGACTACTCTGCGCCTGAGGTATGCATTAGACAATGTGGCTATCTGTTAGTTTATTAGCTCTATTTTCAGCTCTGTATTGAAGTTTTGGATTCTTCAATGGCCGAGTATTGATAAGAACATTTTGAAACCCGAGATTGGAAATATCATTCCAAATCGATTCTGGACATTTAAAACAACCAACCCTGAGTTATCATTATCGAATCCGTCTGTTTTGATTTTGGGATTTCGGGTTACATTGAGTATTAAACTAAGAACTCGGGAAGGACTCTTAGCTATTAGATCTTAGGATAACTCGAGATTAGAACTATTAGGATTTTGTTTAACTACTGCAATGTAAATGTTTAGGTGAAGAAGTTTGAAGAGAAATGAGCTCAAGTGCTAAGGAGACCAGGTAAGTGAATGTATAGGTTTCTCGGTCATTAGGACCCTACATCAGAGGATACTAAGTAGAATGTTATGTGATGATTAGAAACTCCCTTATGCGGATGTCTAGTGTTCTTGATGATGTTTAGTTCGAAAGTAATATTCCATGATGGATAATGCTCTGCTCTATAGCTTGATGTTTTAAGAGTTTCCATATTCACGCATCATGAAAGTTTTATGCATATGAAAATGTTTTAAAAGCATGTTTTCTCATGAACAAGATAAGATGATAAAATCCCTGCAACGTGGTTGAGTGAGGGTTGGGGGCGGTTCGGCGTATGTCACAGTCCAAAGAAGGACATATGTATACGACCCGCAGTAGGGACTATGATCAAAATCACTGTCGAACCCCCTTTACCGGCACAAATCCTCTCTCATCCCACACAACTGAAATGATGAATAAGAACAATGATTATGAACAATGATTACGAATGATGAATATGATTCATGACTATGATTGATGAATATGAACAAGAATATGAACAAGAAATGATCTATGAGCATGTTTTCTCTGAATTATGCATTCATGCACTCATGTTAATGTCGCATTCCTTACTAAGCATTAGGCTTAAAGATGAACCTTATGATGTAGGTGAAGAGACTACAGGTGAAGATACTAACTTCAAAGAGGATATTTAAAGCTGGTTGCTGGAGGATACTCAAAGTGACAGTGCGGGACTGGAGAGGCGATTATGACCCCTGGTTATTGCTCCCTTATGTCAGTAAGGATATAAGAACTGGAATTATGTCGGATGGTGTTAGGATTGTTTGAGTTAACTTTTGAGTCTGGGATTGGATATGAGGATATGTTTCCTTTTAAAGGATTTATGTATTGCAAGTCTTCCGCTATTTATACTCTGAATGAATTTGTTATACCAGTAAGAGCCTTTCTTAGCTAAGTTGTGTTATGTGAAAGTTGGATGAATCATTTTAGTAGGAGTTTCTACCGGAAGATGTGTTTTCTCCTATCGGCAGATGTAGAGTGTTTAGCCATCGGATGATGAAAGTGTTATTTTGTCGTCTAGCGATCGGTAGATGTAGAGTGTTTAGCCATCGGATGATGAAAGTGTTATTTTGTCGTCTAGCGATCGGTAGATGTAGAGTGTTTAGCCATCGGATGATGAAAGTGCTATTTTGTCGTCTAGCGATCGGCAGATGTAGAGTGTTTAGCCATCGGATGATGAGTATATTTGTCGTCTAGCGATCGGCAGATGTAGAGTGTTTAGTGATCGGATGATGTAAAACTTGTAAGCTATCGGAAGATGTCTTAGATGAACACATGAATTTCACCTGTCTATCGGTAGATGTTTTAATGATTCACGAGAGCTGCACGTGCTCATCGGTAGATGTTTTCTACTGAACGTCGGTGAGAGAGTTGTGTGAAGTGCACGATACGAATCGGATGGTGCGAGCTCTGATGCATGCAAACCTATGCAATCCGAGATCGATGAAGTCGAGCGACTTGAGGGCAATTCATCTCCGCCCGACTATGTCTTAGAACCGATGATCGTGTATGTTTGCTCGTGTCTGTGAGCGATTAAGTAAGTAATATCACTAAGAAGTCAGGTACAAGGGATTAATTCTCCATCAGATAAGTTGAAGTCTTTAAGTCTGCTAGATACACTGTAAAAAAAAAGGAAGAGAGTCCAATTATGAATTAAAGTTTAAGTAGAGTCAAGAATTTCGTGGCGATCCTCCCCGGGTCGTTACAATTATGGTATCAAAGCAAAACCGGGTTCTAAAACCGGTTCTGCAGACTGCCTTCCAGCACTGACTGTCACATGAGCACTCCAACAACTGTAAGTATTTATGATTTCAGTATATGTCATTAAGTTAAGATATATCTGTAATGATTTGTCTAGGAATCTCAAAATAGTTAGAGGTCAGCAGAGGGAGACCAATGATGATAGCAATGCTATTGCTCAATTGACAGAGTTGGCCATGCGCCAATCTCACCAGATAGAACGACTGATGACTGCTAGGGAGGAACAAGGCAACTCCAGTACTAATGCAACTCATGATCATGGGGGTGAGCGTTTCCACCGGCTTCGACCCCCGGTGTTTAATGGACATGTTTCAGATCCTATTTATGCTGAGGAGTGGGTTCGAAAGATAGAAGACATGTTTAAATATGCAAAGGTTGATGAAGGAGATAAGGTCACCTATGCTGTCTTTCTTTTGTAGTTAAGTGCAAGGCATTGGTGGGACTCGATCCAGAACACCGCTAATGACAAAGCCATGACCTGGGAGATGTTCAAGACTGCTTTCTTTGACAAGTACTTCAATAGGACTGTTCGGGCCAACAAGAAGAAGGAGTTCATGAATCTGCGACAAACTGGCTCTGTGACGGATTACATATGCAAATTTGATGCTTTATCACGGTTTGCTCCCCGAATGATTGAGGATGACGAGGACAAGATTTACCAATTTGTTCAAGGGCTAAAACCGAGTCGGTATGTGAAAGTAAAAACTGCTGGAATACACAACGTACCCTATGGTGAAGTGACGGCTAAGGCCTTGGAGCTGGAAGAGGCAGAAATAACAGCATATGCACAGCGTGAGCAGCCAAGAAAACTCACAAAGGACACTCAGCCGCCACCACGTCAGAACAAAGGTTGGCAGCCGCAACAGAACAGGGGACCACATCAACAACAACAAGGAATAAAGAGACCCCTCAACCAGAATGATGACCAAGGAAAAGGAAAGAGGCCTTTGGCACCCCTATGCCCCACCTGTCAGAAGAACCACCCCGGCGAATGCAAGTTGCGTTCTGGCCGTTGTTTCAGATGTGACAAGGTTGGACATATAGTCAGAGACTGCCCCATGCCGCCAGATCCGAACCGTGCAAGGGTAGCACCTAGAGTCTATACAATGATGGAGGATGAGGAAGCCGTGCAGCATATAGTCATAACAGGTACCATTATGATCTGTGGTTTTACTGCTTACACACTTATAGATACAGGAGCCACGCACTCATTTATATCAACCTTGTTTGTGTGCAATCACAACTTAGAACCTTTACCAGCCGAAAGGCCATATGATGTTATGTTACCATCAGGGAAGTCCCTACATTCTGAACAGATTGTTAAAGGTGATGTTGTGTTCTTAGGAAGTAAGAAACTATATGTAGAACTGATTGTAATTGACATGAAAGGATATGAGGTGAGAATGGATTGGTTATTTAGGCATTATGCCACAATAAGTTGTAGATCTGGGATGGTTGATTTTCGACCCCCAAATGGTGATCATTATTCCTTCCAAGCTATTCCTAAGATAAGCAAAATACCGATTATATCCTCACTAGAAATTTACCGGTTACTGAAAAATGGTTGTGAGAGTTACTTAGCTAGCATAATGGATGTTCGGGTGAAGAATAAGATACAGTTACAAGATATCCCCATAGTCAGAGAGTTCCCTGAGGCATTTTTAGATGACTTGCCAGGATTACCACCTGATAGAGAAATAGAGTTTGTAATAGATACATATCCCGAAACATCACCTGTATCTAAGAATCCATACCGCATGGCACCTATTGAGTTGAAGGAATTAAAAGACCAACTACAGGAATTAGTAGACAAAGGAGTTATACGCCCTAGCAGTTCCCCTTGGGGTGCACCTGTCTTATTTGTCAAGAAGAAAGATGGTTTCCTTAGAATGTGCATAGACTATAGGGAGCTAAATAAGTTGACAATCAAGGATAAGTACCCTTTACCTCGGATTGATGATTTGTTTGACCAATTGCAAGGAGCAAAAGTGTTTTCAAAAATAGATTTACGTTCAGGTTATTACCAACTGAAAGTTAAGGAAGGAGATATACCAAAGACAGCCTTCAGAACACGTTATGGACACTACGAATTCTTGGTCATGTCATTTGGACTGACCAATGCACCTGCAGCCTTTATGGACTTAATGAACCGTGTGTTTCGGGAGTATTTGGACAAATTTGTGATTGTGTTCATAGATGATATCCTGATATACTCACGGACAGGAGCTGACCATGCAGAGCATTTAAGAATAGTTTTGGCAACATTGAAGGAGCACCAGCTTTATGCCAAATTGTCCAAGTGTGAATTTTGGTTGGACAAGGTTAATTTTCTTGGCCATGTAGTTTCTGCTAATGGCATATCAGTGGACCCGACCAAAATTCAGGCAGTAAAGGATTGGCCACAACCAAAGAATGCCAGTGAAGTCCGCAGTTTCCTTGGATTGGCAGGCTATTACAGAAAGTTCATCAAAGGATTTTCTATGATAGCTAAGCCCCTGACGAATTTGACAAAGAAGGACAATAAATATTCTTGGACCGAAGCTTGTGAGAATAGCTTCCAGACATTGAAGGTGAAGTTAACAACAGCCCCGATATTGACCCTTCCAACCGAAGAAGGAAAGTTTAGCGTATTTTGTGATGCATCAAAAGTTGGTTTGGGCTGTGTTTTGATGCAAGAAGGCAAAGTTGTAGCGTATGCCTCTAGGCAATTAAAGAGTTACGAACAGAACTACCACACCCATGATTTAGAATTAGCCACTGTCGTTTTTTCTTTGAAGATATGGAGGCACTACTTATATGGACAGCAGTGTGAGGTGTTTTCTGACCATAAAAGTCTGAAGTATCTCTTTACACAAAAGGAATTGAACATGAGGCAGAGGCGTTGGTTGGAATTTGTTAAGGATTACGACTTTGAGATCAAGTATCACCCGGGTAAGGCTAACTCTGTAGCTGACGCATTGAGCAGGATGTCAACAACAATGCAACCCGTTGTATCAACTATGTCTATACCTTTGAGGACAGAGATTAAGAAATTAGAGTTGGAGATAGTTCCAGAGTTATCAACCTTACTTGCCGATTTGACCAGTCAACCAACGGTTTTAGAAAAGATCAAAGAGGCACAACAGAAGGACTCTGAGGAGAATAACGGTATGATGAACAACGTGAAGGAGACCACCTCCAAGTTTAGTCTTTCCAAGGATGGGATTCTGAAGTTTAGAAATAGATGGTATGTCCCTAATGATGAAGAATTACGTAAGCTAATCTTGGCTGAGGCGCATTCGTCTCCCTTTTCTGTGCATCCTGGAAGCACCAAGATGTATCGAGACATGAAGTTACTCTATTGGTGGCCAAACTTAAAGAGAGATGTTGCTAAGCATGTAGAGTCATGTTTGGTTTGCCAACAGGTTAAAGCCGAGCACCAACGTCCAGGAGGTACCCTTCAGCCCCTACCTATTCCCGAGTGGAAGTGGGAACACATAGCTATGGATTTCGTTATAGGATTACCTAAGACAACTAAGGGACATGATAGTATTTGGGTTGTGATTGATAGATTGACAAAGTCAGCTCATTTCTTACCAGTAAGGACAACCTACTCGATGGACCAGCTTGCTGATCTTTATGTACAAGAAGTTATTAGGTTGCATGGAATTCATGCATCTATTGTCTCTGATCGTGACCCTAGGTTCACCTCCCGGTTTTGGAAAGGTCTACAAGGCACACTTGGCACGAGGTTATCCTTCAGCACTGCTTTTCACCCGCAGACAGATGGTCAATCAGAAAGGATTATCCAGGTACTTGAGGATATGTTGAGGGCTTGTGTGCTAGAGTTCCAGACATCTTAGAGTAGATACCTACCCTTGGTTGAGTTCTCTTACAACAATAGTTACCAGTCCACCATAGGTATGGCACCTTACGAGGCGTTGTATGGTAGGAAATGTAGATCACCTCTGTATTGGGATGAGGTTGGTGAAGCAAAACTCATAGGTCCCGAGATGTCACAGCAGATGTCAGACAAGATTGCCACTATTAAGAGGAGGATGATTACTGCACAAAGCCGACAAAAAAGTTATGCAGACCAAAGGAGGAGAGATCTTGAATTTGCTGTTGGTGATGAAGTTTTCCTGAAGGTTTCACCATTTAAAGGAGTACTAAGATTTGGCAGAAGGGGAAAGCTTAATCCACGATTTATTGGACCATTCCCTGTTTTAGCTAGATTCGGTAGTACAACCTACAGACTGTAGTTGCCTCCATCATTGGATAAAGTTCATAATGTTTTCCATGTGTCAATGTTAAGGAAATGTATACGGGACCCTACACAAGTTGTTAAACCAGTGGATTTTGAGATTGAGCCGACGCTAACATATGAAGAGAAGCCAGTGCAGATATTGGAATCCGCAGTTAAGACTCTGAGGAATAAAGAGATTCTGTTGGTCAAAGTTTTATGGAAGCATCATGGCATAGAGGAAGCCACGTGGGAGCGGCGACAGGACATGTTAGACAAGTATCCAGAGTTGTTTGTTTGATCAATTTTCGGGGACGAAAATTTTGTTTAAGGAGGGGTGGATGTAACACCCGAGTCAACGGCCAGGTGATTTTCTTAACTGTATTAACGGTCATAAATATTTAATCTTCGTAGTTTAGGATTTATTCCAAGCTTAATTAATTACATGTGGATCTAAACTAGGTTGAGTGGCAAAGTTGTAATAATGGAGGATTGAGGCCAGTATTTAAAGAAAAAGGAAAGGATTCAAACCTCATTTAAACCACTGTAGCCGACATCACCCTTTCCGGCGATTTCTTCTCTCGCAAGTCCTTACTCTCTACTATCAGCAAACTCTCCTCGACGGCCGGTTTACTCCGCCAACACTCGACTACTCTGCGCCTGAGGTATGCATTAGACAATGTGGCTATCTGTTAGTTTATTAGCTCTGTTTTCAGCTCTGTATTGAAGTTTTGGATTCTTCAATGGCCGAGTATTGATAAGAACATTTTGAAACCCGAGATTGGTAATGTCACTCCGAATCGATTCTGGACATTTAAAACAAACAACCCTGAGTTATCATTATCGAATCCGTCTGTTTTGATTTTGGGATTTCGGGTTACATTGAGTATTAAACTAAGAACTCGGGAAGGACTCTTAGCTATTAGATCTTAGGATAACTCGAGATTAGAACTATTAGGATTTTATTTTAACTACTGCAATGTAAATGTTTAGGTGAAGAAGTTTGAAGAGAAAGGAGCTCAAGTGCTAAGGAGACCAGGTAAGTGAATGTATAGGTTTCTCGGTCATTAGGACCCTACATCAGAGGATACTAAGTAGAATGTTATGTGATGATTAGAAACTCCCTTATGCGGATGTCTAGTGTTCTTGATGATGTTTAGTTCGAAAGTAATATTCCATGATGGATAATGCTCTGCTCTGTAGCTTGATGTTTTAAGAGTTTCCATATTCACGCATCATGAAAGTTTTATGCATATGAAAATGTTTTAAAAGCATGTTTTCTCATGAACAAGATAAGATGATAAAATCCCTGCAACGTGGTTGAGTGAGGGTTAGGGGCGGTTCGGCGTATGTCACAGTCCAAAGAAGGACATATGTATACGACCCGCAGTAGGGACCATGATCAAAATCACTGTCAAACCCCCTTTACCGGCACAAATCCTCTCTCATTCAACACAACTGAAATGATGAATAAGAACAATGATTATGAACAATGATTACGAATGATGAATATGATTCATGACTATGATTGATGAATATGAACAAGAATATGAACAAGAAATGATCTATGAGCATGTTTTCTCTGAATTATGCATTCATGCACTCATGTTAATGTCGCATTCCTTACTAAGCATTAGGCTTATAGATGAACCTTATGATGTAGGTGAAGAGACTACAGGTGAAGATACTAACTTAAAAGAGGATATTTAAAACTGGTTGCTGGAGGATACTCAAAGTGACAGTGCGGGACTGGAGAGGCGATTATGACCCCTGGTTATTGCTCCCTTATGTCAGTAAGGATATAAGAACTGGAATTATGTAGGATGGTGTTAGGATTGTTTGAGTTAACTTTTGAGTCTGGGATTGGATATGAGGATATGTTTCTTTTTAAAGGATTTATGTATTGCAAGTCTTCCGCTATTTATACTCTGAAAGAATTTGTTATACCAGTAAGAGCCTTTCTTAGCTAAGTTGTGTTATGTGAAAGTTGGATGAATCATTTTAGTAGGAGTTTCTACCGGAAGATGTGTTTTCTCCTATCGGCAGATGTAGATTGTTTAGCCATCGGATGATGAAAGTGTTATTTTGTCGTCTAGCGATCGGTAGATGTAGAGTGTTTAGCCATCGGATGATGAAAGTGTTATTTTGTCGTCTAGCGATCGGTAGATGTAGAGTGTTTAGCCATCGGATGATGAAAGTGCTATTTTGTCGTCTAGCGATCGGCAGATGTAGAGTGTTTAGCCATCGGATGATGAAAGTATAGTTTTGTCGTCTAGCGATCGGCAGATGTAGAGTGTTTAGTGATCGGATGATGTAAAACTTGTAAGCTATCGGAAGATGTCTTAGATGAACACATGAATTTCACCTGTCTATCGGTAGATGTTTTAATGAGTCACGAGAGCTGCACGTGGTCATTGGTAGATGTTTTCTACTGAACGTCGGTGAGAGAGTTGTGTGAAGTGCACGATACGAATCGGATGGTGCGAGCTCTGATGCATGCAAACCCATGCAATCCGAGATCGATGAAGTCGAGCGACTTGAGGGCAATTCATCTCCGCCCGACTATGTCTTAGAACCGATGATCGTGTATGGTCGCTCGTGTCTGTGAGCGATTAAGTAAGTAATATCACTAAGAAGTCAGGTACAAGGGATTAATTCTCCATCAGATAAGTTGAAGTCTTTAAGTCTGCTAGATACACTGTAAAAAAAAAAAAAGGAAGAGAGTCCAATTATGAATTAAAGTTTAAGTAGAGTCAAGAATTTCGTGGCGATCCTCCCCGGATAGTTACAAAATACATAGTCAAAAATGTCAGGTGTTACAGATATTCTATAAAATCACACTAATTCTAAATAATGAGTAGGAGCGGGAAGTTTGACGTAACTTCCCATGGTATACACTGTTGATATTGCAACGTGAGATTTAAGCGGGGCTCCGAGACGGTTTTGTTATCGTCCTCCCTAAGGAGAGTGTTCAACTAAATCAATATCATGGTTGTCTCCTAGAGATAGATTTTAAAAAATGTATTTTATGGTATACCAATCCTAAGGCGGCAATTATAAGTTAAGTTTTATAAAACCAAAATAGTAGTATACACTCATGAAAATGTGGTTAAACGTGTGAATCACATTTTGACGAAAATTAATCGGTAGTTAATAAATTTTAAAATTATGAGATATTTTGAATAAAATTGTTAATAGGTAATAGTTGTACCCTGAAAAAAAAATATTATGTATCATGTGACACCCCAGAACCCGATCGGGGTTGAGGAGCATCAGTCCGGACATTAAAAAAAATGTGGACTATTTTTTTTTTGAACTTTTACTCATACATTTAAAACCTTGACAGAGAGTATACCTTCTCTGGAAATTTAAGACTGGAAGGCAATTTAAAAAAAATATCAGGCTACAAGAATAAATAACAGAAGAAAACAGAAAGACAGAAGTAAAACAGGAAGACAGAAGTCAGAAGACATAAAATTCTGAAGACTCAAAACTGAAGTGGTCAATTGAAATAATCAACAGAATGCACAACGGAAACAGAAGGCAAAATAGACTTTGGAAATAAAATCTTTTACCCTTTTTAAAACTCTTAAACCTGAAGACGTGGAGACAGAAAATCATGAAACAGAAAGGGTTTACTGGAGTGAATAAGCAGAATAAAACAAGAAAGAACAAATGAACAGAATACAACAGAAAAGAACATGAACATAAAAATGTGGACGAGTACTCTGGACTAGAGTAGAAAGACAAGGAGATGTAAAATAAACAGAAATAAAACAGGGAATAAAAATGGGAAACATAAACTGGAAGACATACTGTGGAAGGCTACAGTAGCCGTGGACAATCGGGAGCTGTGGACAATCGCAGAGAAGACAGAATCTGTGGACAAACAGAGACCGTGGACGTTTAAAATTAAAGACAGAATCTGTGGACGTTTGAAATAAAAGATATAAACAGTAGACACAGAAGTCCGTGGACGTTTGCAATAAAAGACAAAAATAGTAGACACAGAAGTTCGTGGATGTTTGCAATAAAAGACAGTGACCATGGACGTTTGAAATAACAGACAAAAATAGAAGACAACAGGAGTCTGTGGACGTTTGCACTAAAAGACAAAAACTGTAGACACAGAAGTCCGTGGACGTTTGAATTTAAAAGACAAAAACAGTAAGCACAGGAGTCCGTGGACGTTTAAATTAAAAGACAAAAATAGAAGACAACAGGAGTCTGTGGATGTTTGCAATAAAAGGCAAAAATAGAAGACAACAGGAGTCCGTGGACGTTGCACTCCAAGGCAAAAACAGTAAACGACAGAAGTCCGTGGACGTTTAAAATAAAAGACAAAAACAGTAAACGACAAAAGCTTGTGGACGTTTAAAATAACAGGTAGACATTGGACGTTTAAAATAACAGGCAGACTTTCGGACGATAACACTTAGCCGAATAAAAGACAGAAACCGAAGGCAAAATATACAACAGAAACTGGAGGCAGTATGGACGATAAAATTTTAAAGGCAGAATGGACGACGTTATCATCTACAACTTTAGACGATAACTTTGGACAACTGTTTTATAGAAGGAAAACTTGAGGATTTGAAAACATAACATTTGCTCCGCCGATTTATCAGCTATCTCTCTGTTTGACAACTTACATCTTTTGACACAAAAGCATCAAAACTCAAGACAATCATGCAGAACCTAAAAGAAGAACTCCAAGCAGTTCCATAATACTTCAAAATATATTTACAACTGTCAAATACAGAGGGTTTTAAAAACATTTACACAGGGTCTATACATCAGTTTAAACTTTTAAAAAGCAGTACAGAACTGGACATACACTTTAAAATACCCTCACAGGATCAAAATATGTCTGGCTGCCACAACCAACCCCCGCAAGCTCGTTCCGCCAACAACACCTACACATCAATCTGAGCCACATAGTCCTCATCTACGGGATCCGTACCTACAGCAAGGAGTTCAACTATGAGCCTAAAGCTCAGTAAGAACATAGAAAAATGTAGTGATGCATATGCTGTGCATGAACATTTCAGAATACAGTGACATTACAGAATATTAATTTTTATCTGTCAGGAAGTGGGGCTTATAGGGAAAACAGGTGTAACAAAAATTGCACTATCAGGCACTAGTAATTCAGAGCAGAACACCAGTCCCCGTCCCACACTTAATCGAACGTTACATTACAAGTTTTATCATTCTTAACTTCAAAACGTGTACATAAAATATTTTCATGGCTTTCGGGGAAAAACGTGTATGCATGAACTTTTACAGTGCTTAAACTTAATACAACAGACAACAGAAATAACATAGCAGGACGTGAAGAGAAATACAGATAACATATCTACCCAAAACAACCCGACAGAAATGAAAACCTAGTACCTCCGTGATGTAGGGCCAACCTACGGGTATGAACTTACCTGTTGTCCGCGAGTTGCAAGTTTTGTTCGTCTCGGTGAGTCTCAAACCTATAACATGCACGATCAGACTTTAACCCTAAAACATCAAGAAAACTAACGTTTAACTTGTCCAACTCGTTAACAAACTTAAAAGGGTTACCTTTAAAGGAGAAATGGAAGAAAACAAGAGAAGACAGATTTTGGAAATGTTGCACTTCGTCTGGAAGAGAGAAAACAGAGAAGAGAATGGAGAGAAGCATAGAAGTGTTTCTCGTATGAGGGAAGGGAAGATAGGAAGAGAGGTTGTATGGCTTCCTGAACAAGTTTGGACACTTGGCATCCATCCATTGGTTTCCCCCCACCTACCTTAATTCCTATCTAAACTGCTCCTCCATTGGTTTCTAACTAAGTGACTTGTTTTGGTTACACTTTGGTTTAGTTTCCACTAAACACTCCAACAAATTTCACCAAAAACATTCGTTATATTAAAATAAACCTAATCCCGTTCGATAATTCGAGGGATAATTTCCCAGTCAAAATGCCGGGTGTTACATATCAAGGCTAAAATAGTATTTGCATTTATTTAGTGTCTTATCATGCTCATGCATCATTTTAGTATACCATATGGCATATGAATTTTAAGCATAATATTAATATTTGTTTATTTATTCATTACAATAAAATGCCTTCTTTCATGATTAATTTACTCGCAATTGAAAAGTTGACTAAGGATAACTTTGTTATCTAGAAAAAGAACATAAATTTGATTTTTGTGCATTACAACTTGAAGTTTGTCCTCACTGAGGAATGTCCTCTAGTCACTACTGAGCAAAGATAAAATTGTTTGAGACATGGCGACTAGTAAAAGACAAAACTGATTGTTATTTACTCGCTTGCATGACTAATGTTCTCAATAAAAAATTTGAGAACATAGTATGAGATAATGGATTCTCTATAGAACATGTCTGGTCGTACATCTCATCAATTCCATCATGAAGCTATCAAGAAAGTCATGAATTGTAAGATGCAAAGTCAGTACCTCTATTTGAGAGCATGTGTTAATGATAATTAGCAAGATTCATAAGACTGAGATAAATGGGGCCCATAGTGATGAGGCTAACCCAAGTGGATATGATTAAAAAAGCTTGAACTCACACTTCTTACAATTCAAGAGCAACTACTTTATGAATAATTGAGTTACGATATGACTCAATTGCTTAATGAGCTCACGACCTATGAGTACATAATATTAATCTTATTTATTTATTCATTATAACAAAAAGGTCTATTTCATGATTAATTTACTCACAATTGAAAAGTTGACTGAGGATAACTTCATCTGTAACACCCGGTTCTATAGAACTAATTATTTAATCTTTTAATTAATGATACACTTTACATGACAATAATAAATGTAGGGTTAATGGATGACTAGGCAAGGACATAAAAGTAAGTGGAAATTTAAAAGTGGATAACGTATTAAGGGGGAGAGGTTTTGGATTTAATGAACTGTAGCCGCCACCATTCCCCACTTTTCTCTCTTTCGGTTTTCAGCTCAAGACCGAGCTCTCTAGGCGATTCTTTACTCGAATCTTCTCCAACTAGGTGAGCTTACTTCAATTTCTTGCTGTACTGTAGGTATCAATGAGTGGAGAGGGTAAGTGCTGAGCTTTTGTGAATGCGTATGGGTAGGTAAGCCTAGTTGGGTTTTGTGGTCAAATCTGGAAATTGTACAATGAACTAAGCTTCCAAAAACTAGTTTCCCTGGAAGTTTTTGGATAGAAAGATAGAATAAGCTAGTAAAAAAATCTGATTAATATTCTGTTTAGTGACTAGGTAAACAAAAAATTCCGACCGTAGTTTGAAACGAACATTTTCAGGAGAGCCAGGTAAGTAGAGTATGCTGTGCCTTCGGGCCTACATCACCAGAACAGTAGGATTGTGCCTGCTGAATGTGTTTGTAATGTCAGGATCATTATTGAAATTATGCGAAATAATTACATGAAATGGAGTAAGGAATGAACAGACTGTAATAGTTGTAAGGGAAACTAATCCGCCCTAATCAATAGAGAGAGGAGGTAGGACTTTGGAGAGAAGTGATCCAACTCCAATTTCACAGGGGGATCAGATCAAAAACGAATGCATATGTAAATGAGATGAGGAAAGTTAGAAACATGCATAGTTAGGAATTTTGTTTAAGCATTCCATTTCATGTATGCTTTACTTCACTAGCATTAGGCTAATAGATGAGTTTTGTGATGTAGGGAAGAAAGCAACAGAAGGTGTGTTCTCTTGCCACATGTTGAGGATTAGGCTTGGGGAGCACTTCATGCAGGATTGGTGATATCTGATGAGGTGGTTAACTGGTGTCAGTAGATGAGAAGGTTTTAGTAAACCATGATACAGTTATATAATTAGGAGTTTAGGACAATAGTAGTTTGGATGTTTGGTACAATCTGAATCTTTTTCTAATAATGATACCTGTTAGTTCTTTTTTGGAAAGTGGCCTTTACAACCAAATTGGAGTATACCGGATTAAGTAAATTGAAGATTCTTGTAAAATGGCTCAGGTTCCTTGGTAGTCGGAGTCTCTGTGTTTAGAGTGACCTTTGCTGTTTGTGAGTGTTGTTTCTGTTGTTCTGCGGAAGACGGTGTCTAAGATAGTGTAGTGTGGATAGATAAATCGTACGGCTGACGTCATCGGATGATGCTTCAGTAAAAGCCATAGGATGATGGTTCAGTCAAGCCCATCGAATGATGTCTTAGTAAAAGCCATAGGATATGTCTTCAGTAAAAGCCATCGGATGATGTATTCAGTAAAAGCCATAGGAGATGTTTCAGGAAAGGCCATCGGATGATGCCTAGTAAAAAAGCTATCGGTAGATGTGTAAATAAGTTTTGTCATTCACGTGATCGGTGGAATGTCGTGTATTAGCACTAGCGGAAGATGTAGTAGAAGTGTTGGTAGTTTAGTGATCGTAGATGTAGGAAAGTAATTTGTGTTTAGTGACCAGATGATGTACTCGTTTCGTTTTATTAGAAGACTTCTTTTGTCATTAGTGCTCAGCAACGTGATCAGTTTTCTTTTCTCTTGTCATTCAACTGCCTTGCATATTTTAATGTTTAATAAAGCTGTTTATAAGGAGATTTTTCCGCTGCAGTTTTAACAGTTCTTAAGAGCAAAATTAATGAACCATTGAAGAACATGTTAAATTTTTCTCAAAAGTCATACAGTTCGGTTCAGTATAGTGTAACAAACGGTTTATCTAATTCGGGGAGTGTACGTTTGGTATCAGGAATTCAGTTAAACCATTCAAAAGATTATAATCAGTGCCATCGTCGCATGGGAGCACTCCAACAACTGTAAGTGTTTATGTTTAACCTTGTATTAGAGTTTATGGAGTAGTTTAAACCTTGAACAGGAGTATAGAAAATGGCTAGGACGACCAGGAAGACAAGAGTACCAAGAGAGGATGCCCAACTTGAGAACTGAAGAAGATCCTAGTGTGATTTTAGGCAGCTGAAGAATTGGTGCGTCAGGCAACAGACCTAGTCGGTCAGTAGTCTGTGATCAGTTAGGAGCTGCTGTTGAACTCGAGAGGTACAAGGAGTGTCAACTCGAAGTTCTAGCAATGAACATTGGAGATAGATTCAGGAAGGCTACGACCACCAACGTTTGATGGACAGTAATTGATCCGGTTATTGCTGAAGGGTGGCTTAGAAAGATTGAAGGAGTAGTTTAGGGCGCCAACCATGGGGGAAGGAGACAAGGTCACCGTTGGCAACGTTTCATTTGAGGTGATGCTCAACTTGGTGGCGAAACAATAGAGACCACCACTGATGTTTTGGCGGCCTGGGTCACAATCAAGGACATTTTCTACGAGAAGTATTTCACGGTAATGTCCAAAATGGAAAGAAGTTGGAATTTCTGAACTTGAAGCAGACAGGGTCTTGTGGCCGAGTACAGTAGGCCAATTCGAGGTCCCTGTCCAGGTTTGCTGGGACATTTTGCTCACAGGGACGAGGACTACAGTTGTTCAAATTTGTGCATGGGCTGAACGGCAATTACCGAGGACCTTAATTTTGTTGTCATTAAAGGCTTGAACCATTCAGATGAAGTTTGTGTCTATGCTTGGAAGTGGAAGAAGCTGAAAGAAGTGTGCTGGCCAAAAGAGGGTCGCCCAAAAGTTGGTCCAGCCACACCAACAAAGAGGAATGAAGACTGGGGCTATGAAAGGCCAGAGTAGCCAAGGAACACAGAGGAAAAAGATACAGGGAAGTGTCAGAAAACACCTTGCCCCCAGTGTTCTAAGGGCTTGAAAGTACCAACCGGCGCGAGTGCAGGTTGGGCTTTGGGAATTGTTTAACGGATGGAGGTTGCGAGGTTAGACACACGTCAAGAAATGCCCGAAAGCCTAGAATCACCAGATGTAAAATTGTAACAAAGGTGTCGGCCATATAGTAGGAGATGCCCAGCTCCTAAGAAGTGGCCCTGCTTGGTTGAAATCGAGGATATGCTCTCAATGGTGGAGTCGGGGAGACGAGAACCAGCCCTACTGTGGTAGTCAGGTACCATATTGATTAACTCTACACCGCTTTTACATAATAGACTCTGGTGAAAACACAGTCGGTCATCGGCATCTTCATTGCTGATAAGTTAGATTGTAAAGTCTACCCCTGCTGAGTCTGGTTTAATGTCGCATCACCCAGGGTGAACGCATGCACTCTACCGAGTGATGCTTGATAGTGTGGTATTAGTAGGGGAAACCATGAACTACCTGCCTACCACTCATTGTTATGGAAATAATGGGATTTGATGGGATGTCTAGGAATGGACTGTTGTAAGCACCACGCCACAATTGATGTAGGACAGGCATAGTTAGGTTCCAACCCCCGCGGTAGTTTAGTTTGAGACATACCTTTCAAGCTTCAAGAAAGAGGAAGGAAATGTCCATGAGACTTTATAATGCTAGACCTCTCCATATGAAGAGACTTGTGCTTCTTAGCTAGCGTGTTTAGGACACATAACTTGTAGGAAAAAGACAAAAAAAGTCATCACCATTTATTACTTGTCCCAGATTCCAGAAGTATTCCTAGATGACCTTCCTGGCTTGCCACCAGAATAGGGAAAAGAAATTTGTTTTGGATGTTTACCAGGCGCTGAACCAGTGTCTAAGAATCCCTATAGATTGCACCTACGAAGCTTAAGGAATTAAAGAAAAAGTTGGAGGAATTTATGGCTAAGGGGGTTCATACGCCCTAGCTTTTCACTGTGGGGGGCACTGTTCTTTTTGTCAAAAAGAAAGTGGATCGATGCGTAGGTGCATTGCTTATAGGGAATTGAACATAAGTTAATGTCAAGAACAAGATCCATACCGAGGATTGAGACCATTTGACCAACTCCATGTGTGCACGAGTTTTCTCTAAGCTGATTTGGGTCAGTTACTACCAACTAAAGTTAAAACTGAAGATTTCCACGACTGGCTTTCGCACAAGGTAGGAAAAATCATCTTTGTCTATGTTTTTGGATTGAAACATCACGGCAGCCTCATGAATCTATGCAATAGAGGTTCACGGAGTCTTTAGACAAGTTTGTATTGTGTTTTAGATGGAAAAAAAAAAAAAAATCTAAAAGAACTGAACGTATCAAGCAATGAGGTTTACTGTAACATGACTTTGTGGTTGAACCTAAGTTATGGATTCACCTTCAATGTTTTAACTTGATGAGTGATGACAACGCGTTTCTTGAGGAAACAATAAGCTTCATGGCGCGTTATTACGACTAAGTAATGCCGGTTGATGAAGTGTAAAAACCTGCCCTTCAATCGATTTTTTCCAACGAACTGCCACGTATCACGCAAATGAGGTTTACTGTTACATACTTGTGGCTAGATCCTAAGTTATTCACCTTTCACCTTTAGTTTAACCTTTGATGCTGCCAACGACTTTTGTTGAGTCACACACGCTTCATGGCGCCGTAATGAAGACTTAGTATGCGTTTGATGAAGTATAATAATCTCATGCATCCATTTGATCATCAAGACCGAACGTATCAATCAAATGAGGTTTTACTGTTCCTGACTTGTTGGTTAGAACCTACGTTTACTTTCAACCTTCAAAGTTGTAACTTGAAGTTGCATGACAAGAGTGTAGTGAAGATGCAATAAGATTCATGGACGCGTAAAGTAAGACTTAGTAAAGTCGTTTGATGAAGTATAATAACTTCACTCAATCGATTTGTGTTAAAGAACTGAAAACGTACCAGCAATGAGGTGACTGTTACATTGTTACGATGACTTGTGGTTAAACCTAGTTATCCAGTTCACTCACCTTTTAATGTTTTAACTTGAGGTGTGAGAACGACGTGTATTGGGACCCAATAGCTTCTGCGCAATAAGAACTTAATAATGTGTTTTGATGATATTCATCTCACTTCATCGATTTGTCCAAACGAACTGAACTATCAAGCAAATGAAGGTTCTGTACAACTTGTGG
>CM039506.1:796813-818850 GCA_022432975.1 Begonia masoniana
AAAAAAAAAAAAAAATTGAAGTGATGAGAACGACGTGTATGAGGCCCAACAACCTTCATGGACGAGTAATTAAGACTTAGTAATGCGTTTGATTCTTCAATCGATTTGTTTTAAAAGAGTTGAACGTATCAAGCAAATGAGGTTGGGGGTCATATGACTTGTGGTTAGAACCTAACTTATCCATTTCACATTATAGGTTTTAACTTGAAGTGATGAGAACGACGTGTATTGAGGACTCAACAACCTTCATGTACGAGTACTTAAGACTTAGTAATGCGTTTGATTAAGCATTA
Source organism: Begonia masoniana (assembly GCA_022432975.1). Lineage (NCBI taxonomy): Eukaryota > Viridiplantae > Streptophyta > Magnoliopsida > Cucurbitales > Begoniaceae > Begonia > Begonia masoniana. The sequence continues at coordinate 797,107 of CM039506.1, forward strand.
AAAACTTCACTTTAATCGATTTGTTCCAAAAGAGTTGAACGTATCAAGCAAATGAGGATGAGTGTTACATCACTTGTGGTTAGAACGTAAGTTATCCATTTCACATTCAAGGCTTTAACTTGAAGTGATGAGAACGACGTGTATTGTGTACCCAACTACCTTGATGGACGCGTAATTAAGACTTAGTACTGCGTTAGATGAAGCAAAAGAAACTTCAATTCAATCGATTTGTTCCAAAAGAGTGGTTAGAACCTAAGTTATCCATTTCACATTCAAGGTTTAACATTGAAGTGATTAGAACGACGGGTATTGAGGACCCAACAACATTCATGGACGAGTAGTTTAGACTTATTAACGCGTTTGATTAAGCATTAAAAACTTCACTTCAATCGATTTGTTCCAAAAGAGTTGAACGTATAAAGCAAATGAGGTTGAGTGTTACATGACTTGTGGTTAGAACCTAAGTTATCCATTTCACATTCAAGGTTTTAACTTATAGTGATGAGAACGACATGTATGAAGGACCCAACAACCTTCATCGACGCGTAATTAGACTTAGTAATGCATTTGATTAAGCATAAGAAACTTCACTTCAATCTATTTGTTCCAAAAGAGTTGAACGTATCAAGCAAATGAGGTTTAGTGTAACATGACTTGTGGTTAGAACCTAAGTTATCCATTTCACATTATAGGTTTTAAGTTGAAGTGATGAGAACGACGTGTATTGAGGACCCAACAACCTTCATGGACGAGTAATTAAGACTTAGTAATGCGTTTGATTAAGCATTAGAAACTTCACTTTAATCGATTTGTTCTAAAAGAGTTGAACGTATCAAGCAAATGAGGTTAAGTGCTACATGACTTGTGGTTGGAACCTAAGTTATCCATTTCACATTCAAGGTTTTAACTTGAAGTGAAGAGAACGACGTGTATTGAGTACCTAACAACCCTGATGGACGCGTAATTAAGACTTAGTAATGCGTTTGATAAAGCATAAGAAACTTAACTTCAATCGATTTGTTCCGAAAGAGTTTAACGTATCAAGCAAATGAGGTTGAGTGGTACATGACTTGTGGTTAGAACCTAAGTTATCCATTTCACATTCAAAGTTTTACCATGAAGTGATGAGAACGACGTGTATTGAGGACCCAACAACCTTCATGGACGAGTAATTAAGACTTCGTAATGCGTTTGATTATGTATTAGAAACTTCACTTCAATCGATTTGTTCCAAAAGAGTTGAACGTATGAATCAAATGAGGTGGAGTGCTACACGACTTGTGGTTAAAACCTAAGGTATCCATTTCACATTCAAGGTTTTACCTTGAAGTTATTAGAACGACGTGTATTGAGGACCCAACAACCTTCATGGAATAGTAATTAAGACTTAGTAATGCGTTTAATTAAGCATTAGAAACTTCACTTCAATCGATTTGTTCCAAAAGAGTTCAACATATCAAGCAAATGATTTTGAGTGCTACATGGCTTGTGGTTAGAACTTAAGTTATCCATTTCACATTCAAGGTTTTAACTTGATGTAATGAGAACGACGTGTATTGAGTACCCAACAATCTTGATGGACGCGTAATTAAGACTTAGTAATGCGTTTGATGAAGCAAAAGAAACTTCACTTCAATCGATTTGTTCCAAAAGAGTTGAACGTATCAAGCAAATGAGGTTGTGTGTTATATGATTTGTGGTTAAAACCTAAGTTATCCATTTCACATTTTAGGTTTTAACTTGAAGTGATGAGAACGACGTGTATTGAGGACCCAACAACCTTCTTGGACGAATAATTAAGACTTACTAATGCTTTTGATTAAGCATAAGAAACTTCACTTCAATCATTTTGTTCCAAAAGAGTTGAACGTATCAAGCAAATTAGGTTCAGTGTTATATGACATGTGGTTATAACCTAAATTACCCATTTCAAATTCAAGTTTTTAACTTAAAGTGATGAGAACGACGTGTATTGTGGACCCAACAAACTTAATGGACGAGTAATTAAGACTTAGTAATGCGTTTGCTTAAGCTTATGAAACTTCACTTCAATAGATTTGTTACAAAAGAGTTGAACATATCAAGCTAATGAGGTTCAGTGCTACATGACTTGCAGTTAGAAACTAAGTTATCCATTTCAAATTCAAGGTTTTAACTTGAAGTGATGATAACGACGTGTATTGAAGACCCAACAACCTTCATGGACGAGTAATTAAGACATAGTAATGCGTTTGATTCTTCAATCGATTTGTTCCAAAAGAGTGGAACGTATCAAGCAAATGAGGTTGAGTGTTACATGACTTGTGGTTAGAACCTAAGTTATCCATTTCACATTATAGGTTTTAACTTGAAGTGATGAGAACGACGTCTATTGAGGACCCAACAATCTTCATGGACGAGTAATTAAGACTTAGTAATGCATTTGATTAAGCATTAGAAACTTCACTTCAATTGATTTGTTCCAAAAGAGTTGAACGTATCAAGCAAATAAGGTTGAGTGCTATATGATTTGTGGTTAGAACCTAAGTTATCCATTTCACATTCAAGGTTTTAACTTGAAATGATGAGAACGACGTGTATTGAGTACCCAACAACCTTGATGGACGCGACATTAAGACTTAGTACTGCGTTTGATGAAGCAAAAGAAATTTCACTACAATCGATTTGTTCCAAAAGAGTTGAACGTATCAAGCAAATGAGGTTGAGTCTTACATGAGTTGTGGTTAGAACCTAAGTTATCCATTTCACATTCAAGGTTTTAACTTGAAGTAATGAGAATGACGTGTATTGAGTACCCAACAACCTTGATGGACGCGTAATTAAGACTTAGTACTGCGTTTGATGAAGGAAAAGAAACTTTACTTCAATCGATTTGTTCCAAAAGAGTTGAATGTATCAAGCAAATGACGTTGAGTGTTACATAACTTGTGGTTAGAACCTAAGTTATCCATTTCACATTCAAGGTTTAACCTTGAAGTGATTAGAACGACGTGTATTGAGGACCCAACAATATTCATGGACGAGCAATTAAGACTTAGTAATGCGTTTGATTAAGCATCAAAAACTTCACTTCAATCGATTTGATCCAAAAGAGTTGAACGTATCAAGCAAATGAGGTTAAGTGCTACATGACTTGTGGTTAGAACCTAAGTTATTTATTTCACATTCAAGGTTTTAACTTGAAGTGATGAGGACGACGTGTATTGAGTACCCAACAACCTTGATGGACACGTAATTAAGACTTAGTACTGCGTTTGTTTAAGCAAAAGAAACTTCACTTCAATCGATTTGTTCTAAAAGAGTTGAACTTATCAAGCAAATGAGGTAGAGTGTTACATGACTTGTGGTTAAAACCTAGGTTATCCATTTCACATTATCGGTTTTAACTTGAAGTGATGAGAACGACGTGTATTGAGGACCCAACAACCTTCATGGACGAGTAATTAAGACTTAGTAATGCGTTTGATGAAGCATAAGAAACTTCACTTCAATCGATTTGTTCCAAAAGAGTTGAACGTATCAAGCAAATTAGGTTGAGTGTTACATGACTTGTGGTTAGAACCTAAGTTATCCATTTCACTTTATAGGTGTTAACTTAAAGTGATGAAAATGACGTGTATTGGGGACCCAACAACCTTTATGGATGAGTAATTAAGACTTAGTAATGCGTTTGATTAAGCATTAGAAATTTCACTTCAATCGATTTGTTCCAAAAGAGTTGAACGTATCAAGCAAATGAGGTTGAGTGCTACATGACTTGTGGTTAGAACCTAAGTTACCCATTTCACATTCAAGGTTTTAACTTGAAGTGATGAGAACGACGTGTATTGAGGACCCAACATCCTTCATGGACGAGTAATTAAAACTTAGTAATGCGTTTGATGAAGCATAAGAAACTTCACTTCAATCGATTTGTTCCAAAAGAGTTGAACGTATCAAGCAAATTAGGTTGAGTGTTACGTGACATGTGGTTAGAACCTAAGTTACCCATTTCACATTCAAGGTTTTAACTTGAAGTGATGAGAACGACGTGTATTGTGGACCCAACAACGTTCATGGACATGTAATTAAGACTTAGAATGTAACGACCCAAGATTGGATCGCCACGTGATTCATTACTTAGCCTCTTAATCATTGAGTTCTTACTTTACTTAGCTTATTCGATGTTAGAGTTATATATATAAATACATTTTTATTTCTTTATTTTTTTTTTACATCTCATAAGCTGGGGCTATCAACAAAGAAAATAAACTTACATCGACCGGTGGTCATGTGTGCTTCACATGACCGAATAAGAAGAAAACATTACTTGAAAACTAAACAATAAGAAAATACTCACATCGTTCAGTCACTAGACGACAAAACATGTTTATATCATCCGGTAAAGAGACTCCTTAGATCAACCGGTGAGAAAGGGCACATCATCCGGTGGACATGTGCTCCTCACGTGAATAACTAAAACATGACCCGGTCACTAAACGACAAGGTAAATCCTCACATCTTCCGGTGGACATGTGCTCCTCACGTGTATAACTAAAACATGACCCGTTCACTAAACAACAAGGTAAATCCTCACATCTTCCGGTTGACATGTGCTCCTCACGTGAATAACTAAAACATGACCCAGTCACTAAACGACAAGGTAAATCCTTACATCTTCCGGTGGACATGTGCTCCTCACGTGAATAACTAAAACATGACCCGGTCACTAAACGACAAGGTAAATCTTCACATCTTCCAGTGAGGGGACATACAACATCTTCCGGTGACGTCATCCGGAAGACTAAATCGATCAACTTCCATCATTTGACACCCGCCGATGATGTCAGCCGGATGATTGTCTCACCCAGCTTCTATCATACGGCGGTAAAATGTTATATTCATCTAACAACTTCATCCAACAGAAAATATCGCAACTCATCCAGATCTTATCTTAGTAACTATAGACTTCAAGGAGTAGAAATCATAAACTCATCCAAATACGCATAGTGGAAGGCTTAAGCAAAACAAACCATTCAATAATCCTTAACATCGTTATCTGACTCTGAAGTCAAATCATTCAAATCCAAATCTCATTGTTATAAGAAATTCTGTTTTACTTAGTCATTTGATCATCATAAACTTTTCTGACTTACTATGAGCATAACCAGGGAACTTAATCGTTTATCCAACCTTGCACTGTCACATTGAGCATCCACCAGCAACCATCTTTAAACATTCTCTTGGAACTGGGTGTCCTCACCTATTAACTCTTCACCTACATCATAAGGTTCAACTATAAGCCTAAAGCTTAGTAAGGAATGCAACAATAACATGAATGCATGAATGCATGAATGCATAATTCAGAGAGATACATATACTCATAAATCTTTTCTTGTTCATATTCTTGTTCGTAAACATCATTCATAGCCATGGTTCATATTCATCGTTCATGTTCATCATCCATATTCATCATTCATGGTCATTGATCATATTCTTCATTCATAGTCATTGGCCATATACTTTGTTAAGTTGTATGGATCAAGAGAGGATTTGTGCCGGTAAAGGGGGTTCGACAGTGAGTTTGATCTTATTCCCTACTGCGGGTCGTATTCATATGTCCTTCTTTGGACTGTGGCATATGTCGAACCGCCCCTAACCCCCACTTGATCCACGTTGCATAAATCTTATATATATATATACATATACACATACATATCTTGTTCGTGGAAAACATGCGTTAAAAATATTTTCTTATGCTTAAGAAACATTCATGATGCATGAGCATAAGAACTTTTAAAATATCAAGCTACAGAGCAGAGCATTACCCATCATGGAATATTACTTTTGAACTAAACGTCAGCAAGAACACTAGACATCAGCATAAGGGAGTTTCTAATCATCACATAACATTCTACCTAGTATCCTCTGATGTAGGGTCTTAATGACCGGGAAACCTATACATTCACTTACCTGGTCTCCTTAGCACTTTGAGCTCCTTTCTCTTCAAACTTCTTCACCTAAAATATTTACATTGCAGTAGTTAAAACAAAATCCTAATAGTTCTAATCTCAAGTTATCCTAAGATTTAATAGCTAAAGTCATTCCCGAATCCTTAGTCCAATACCCTGTACAGTTTGAAATCTAAAACCAAAACAGACGGATTCGATTGTCGATAACTCAGAGGTGGTTGTTCTAAATGTCCATAATCGATTTGATATAAGCATCCCCACACTCAGATTTCAAATGTTCTTATTAATAGTCGGCCATTAGAGAATCCAAAACTCCAATGCCGAGTAGAAAACAGGACTAATAAACTAACAGATAGCTACATTGTCTAATGCGTACCTCGGGCACAGAGTAGATGAGTAGTGGCAGAGAAAACCGACCGTCGAAGAGAGTGTGCTGGAAGCAGAGAGCAAGAGCTTGGGGGAGAAGAAATCGCCGAAAAGGAAGGTGTCGGCTACAGTGGTTTAAGTGAGGTTTAAATCATTTCTTTTTTCTTAATAAACAGGTCATCACCCTCCATTATTACAACATTGCCACCCAACCTAGTTTAAATCCACAAGAAATTAATTACTCTTGGTATAAAGTCCTAAACTGCAAGGATTAAATAATCATGCCTGATAGTACAATTAGGAAAATCACCTGGCCGTTATCTCGGGTGTTACATAGAAATGCGTTTGATTAAGCATTAGAAACTTCACTTCAATCGATTTGTTCCAAAAGATTTGAACGTATCAAACAAATGAGAGTGAGTGCTACATGACTTGTGGTTAGAACCTAAGTAATCAATTTCACATTCATGGTTTTAACTAGAAGTGATGAGAACGACGTGTATTGAGTACCTAAAATCCTTGATGGACGTGTAATTAAGACTTAGTAATGCGTTTGATGAAAAAGAAACTTCACTTCATTCGATTTGTTACAAAAGAGTTGAACGTATCAAGCAAATGAGGTTGAGTGCTACATGACTTGTGGTTAGAACCTAAGTTATCCATTTCACATTCAAGGTTTAACTTGAAGTGATGAGAACGACGTGTATTGAGTACCCAACAACCTTCATGGACGAGTAATTAAGACTTAGTAATGCGTTGATTCTTCAATCGATTTGTTCCAAAAGAGTTGAACGTATCAAGCAAATGAGGTTGAGTGCTACATGACTTTTGGTTAGAACCTAAGTTATCCATTTCACATTCAAGGTTTTAAGTTGAAGTGATGAGAACGACGTGTATTGAGGACCCAACAACCTTCATGGACGAGTAATTAAGACTTAGTAATGCGTTTGATTAAGCATTAGAAACTTCACTTCAATCGATTTGTTCCAAAAGAGTTGAACGTATCATGCAAATGAGGTTGAGTGCTACATGATTTGCGGTTAGAACCTAAGTTATCCATTTCACATTCAAGGTTTTAACTTGAAGTGATGAGAACGACGTGCATTCAGTACCCAACAACCTTAATGGAAGCGTAATTAAGACTTAGTACTGCGTTTGATGAAGCAAAAGAAACTTCACTTCAATCGATTTGTTCCAAAAGAGTTGAACGTATCAAGCAAATGAAGTTGAGTGTTACATGACTTGTGGTTAGAACCTAAGTTATCCATTTCACATTCAAGGTTTAACCTTGAAGTGATTAGAACGACGTGTATTGAGGACCCAACAACCTTCATGGACGAGTAATTAAGACTTAGTAATGCGTTTGAGTAAGCATTAGAAACTTCACTTCAATCGATTTGTTCCAAAAGAGTTGAACGTATCAAGCAAATGAGATTGAGTGTTATATGACTTGTGGTTAAAACCTAAGTTATCCATTTCACATTATAGGTTTTAACTTATAGTGATGAGAATGACGTGTATTGAGTACCCAACAACATTCATGGACGAGTAATTAAGACTTAGTAATGCGTTTGATGAAGCATAAGAAACTTCACTTCAATCGATTTGTTCCAAAAGAGTTGAACGTATCAAGCAAATTAGGTTGACTGTAACGTGACTTGTGGTTAGAACCTAAGTTATCCATTTCACATTATAGGTTTTAACTTGAAGTGATGAGAACGACGTGTATTGAGGACCAAACAACCTTCAAGGACGAGTAATTAAGACTTAGTAATGCGTTTGATGAAGTATAAGAAACTTCACTTCAATCGATTTGTTCCAAAAGAGTTGAAAGTATCAAGCAAATTAGGTTGAGTGTTACATTACAAGTGGTTAGACCGTAAGTTACCCATTTCACATTCAAGGTTTTAACTTGAAGTGATGAGAACGACGTGTATTGAGGACCCAACAACCTTCATGGACGAGTAATTAAGACTTAGTAATGCGTTTGATGAAACATAAGAAACTTCACTTCAATCGATTTGTTCCAACAGAGTTGAACGTATCAAGCAAATTAGGTTGAGGGTTACATAACATGTGGTTAGAACCTAAGTTACCCATTTCACATTAAAGGTTTTAAGTTGAAGTGATGAGAACGACGTGTATTGTGGACCCAACAACCTTGATGGACGCGTAATTCAGACTTAGTAATGCGTTTGCTTAAGTTTATGAAACCTCACTTCAATCGATTTGTTGCAAAAGGGTTGAACGTATCAAGCAAACGAGGTTGAGTGCTACATGACTTGTGGTTAGAACCTAAGTTATCCATTTCACATTCAAGGTTTTAACTTGAAGTGATGAGAACGACGTGTATGGAGGACCCAACAACCTTAATCGACGCATAATTAGACGTAGTAATGCGTTTGATAAAGCATAAGAAACTTCACTTCAATCGATTTGTTCCAAAAGAGTTGAACGTATCAAGCAAATGAGGTTGAGTGTTACATGACTTATGGTTAGAACCTAAGTTATCCATTTCACATTCAAGGTTTTACCTTGAAGTGATTAGAACGACGTGTATTGAGTACCCAACAACCTTCATGGACGAGTAAATAAGACTTAGTAATGCGTTTGATTCTTCAATCGATTTGTTCCAAAAGAGTTGAACGCATGAAGTAAATGAGGTTGAGTGTTACATGACTTGTGGTTAGAACCAAAGTTATCCATTTCACATTATAGGTGTTAACTTGAAGTGATGAAAACGACGTGTATTGAGGATCCAACAACCTTCATGGACGAGTAATTAAGACTTAGTAATGCGTTTGATTAAGCATTAGAAACTTCACTTCAATCAATTTGTTCCAAAAGAGTTGAACGAATCAAGCAAATGAGGTTGAGTGCTACTTGACTTGTGGTTAGAAACTAAGTTATTCATTTCACATTCAAGATTTTAACGTGAAGTGATGAGAACGCTGTGTATTGAGTACCCAACTACCTTGATGGATGCGTAATTAAGACTTAGTAATGCGTTTGATGAAGCAAAAGAAACTTCACTTCAATCGATTTGTTCCAAAAGAGTTAAACGTATCAAGCAAATGAGGTTGAGTGTTATATGACTTGTGGTTAAAACCTAAGTTATCCATTTCACATTATTCGTTTTAACTTGAAGTGATGAGAACGACGTGTATTGAGGACCCAACAACCTTCTTGGACGAGTAATTAAGACTTAGTAATGCGTTTGATGAAGCATAATAAGCTTCACTTCAGTCGATTTGTTCCAAAAGAGTTGAACGTATCAAGCAAATTAGATTGAGTGTTACATGACATGTGGTTAGAACCTAAGTTACCCATTTCACATTCAAGGTTTTAACTTGAAGTGATGAGAACGACGTGTATTGAGGACCCAAAACCTTCATGGACGAGTAATTAAGACTTAGTAATGCGTTTGATGAAGCCTCAGAAACTTCACTTCAATCGATTTCTTCCAAAAAAGTTGAACGTATCAGGCAAATGAGATGGAGTGTTACATGACTTGTGGTTAGAACATAAGTTATCAATTTCACATTCAAGGTTTTACCTTGAAGCTATTAGAACGACGTGTATTGAGGACCGAACAACCTTCATGGACGAGTAAATAAGACTTGTAATGCGTTTGATTAAACATTAGAAACTTCACTTCAATCGATTTGTTCTGAAAGAGTTGAACGTATCAAGCAAATGAGGTTGAATGCTACATGACTTGTGGTTAGAACCTAAGTTATCCATTTCACATTCACGGTTTTAACTTGAACTGATGAGAACGACGTGTATGGAGGACCCAACAACCTTCATCGACGCGTAATTAGACTTAGTAATGCATTTGATAAAGCATAAGAAACTTCACTTCAATCGATTTGTTCCAAAAGAGTTGAACGTATCAAGCAAATGAGGTTGAGTGTTACATGACTTCTGGTTAGAACCTAAGTTATCCATTTCACATTCAAGGTTTTACCTTGAAGTGATTAGAACGACGTGTATTGAGAACCCAACAACCTTCATGGACGAGTAATTAAGACTTAGTAATGCGTTTGATTAAGGATAAAAAACTTCACTTCAACCGATTTGTTCCAAAAGAGTTGAAAGTATCAAGTAAATTAGGTTGAGTGTTACATGACATGTGGTTAGAACCTAAGTTACCCATTTCACATTCAAGGTATTTACTTGAAGTGATAAGAACGACGTGTATTGAGGACCCAACAACCTTCATGGACGAGTAATTAAGACTAAGTAATGCGTTTGATGAAGCATAAGAAACTTCACTTCAATCGATTTGTTTCAAAAGAGTTGAACGTATCAAGCAAATTAGGTTGAGTGTTACATGATATATGGTTAGAACCTAAGTTACCCATTTCACATTCAAGATTTTAACTTGAAGTGATGAGAACGGCGTGTATTGTGGACCCAACAACCTTCATGGAAGAGTAATTAAGACTTAGAAATGCGTTTGCTTAAGCTTATGAAACTTCACTTCAATCGATTTGTTCCAAAAGAGTTGAACGTATCAAGCTAATGAGGTTCAGTGCTACATGACTTATAGTTAGAAGCTAAGTTATCCATTTCACATTCAAGGTTTTAAGTTGAAGTGATGAGAACGACGTGTATTGAGGACCCAACAACCTTCATGGACGAGTAATTAAGACTTAGTAATGCGTTTGATTCTTCAATCAATTTGTTCCAAAAGAGTTGAACATATCAAGCAAATGAGGTTGAGTGTTACATGACTTGTGGTTAGAACCTAAGGTTTCCATTTCACATTATAGGATTTAACTTGAAGTGATGAGAACGACGTGTATTTAGGACCCAACAACCTTCATGGACTAGTAATTGAGACTTACTAATGCGTTTGATGAAGCATAAGAAACTTCAGTTCAATCGATTTGTTCCAAAAGAGTTGAACGTATCAAGCAAATTAGGTTGAGGGTTACATGACATGTTGTTAGAACCTAAGTTACCCATTTCACATTCAAGGTTTTAACTAGAAGTGATGAGAACGACGTGTATTGAGGACCCAACAACCTTCATGGATGAGTAATTAAGATTTAGTAATGCGTTTGATGAAGCATAAGAAACTTCACTTCAATCGATTTGTTCCAAAAAAGTTGAACGTATCTAGCAATTTAGGTTGATTGTTACATGACATGTGGTTAGAACATAAGTTACCCATTTCACATTAAAGGTTTTAACTTGAAGTGATGAGAACTACGTGTATTGTGGACCCAACAACCTTGATTGATGAGAAATTAAAACTTAGTAATGCTTTTGCTTAAGCTTATGAAACTTCACTTCAATCGATTTGTTCCAAAAGAGTTGAACGTATCAAGCAAATGAGGTTCAGTGCTACATGACATGTAGTTATAACCTAAGTTATCCATTTCACATTCAAGGCTTTAAGTTGAAGTGATGAGAACGACATGTATTGAGGACCCAACAAGCTTCATGGACGAGTAATTAAGACTTAGTAATGCGTTTAATTGTTCAATCGATTTGTTCTAAAAAAGTTGAACGTATCAAGCAAATGAGGTTGAATGTTACATGACTTGTGGTTAGAACCAAAGTTATCTATTTCACATTATAGGTTTTAACTTGAAGTGATGAGAACGACGTGTATTGAGGACCCAACAACCTTAAAGGACGAGTAATTAAGTCTTAGTAATGCGTTAAATTAAGCATTAGAAACTTCATTTCAATCGATTTGTTTCAAAAAGGTTGAACGTATCAAGCAAATTAGATTAAGTGCTACATGACTTGTGGTTAGAACCTAAGTTATCCAATTCACATTCATGGTTTTAACTTGAAGTGATGAGAACGACTAGTATGGAGGACCTAACAACCTTCATCGACGCGTAATTAGACTTAGTAATGCGTTTGATATAGCATAAGAAACTTCACTTCAATCGATTTGTTCGAAAAGAGTTGAACGTATCAAGCAAATGAGGTTGAGTGTTACATGACTTTTGGTTAGAACCTAATTTATCCATTTGATATTCAAGGTTTTACCTTGAAGTGATTAGAACGACGTGTATTGAGGACCCAACAACCTTCATGGATGAGTAATTAAGACTTAGTAATGCGTTTGATTAAGCATTAGAAACTTCACTTCAATCGATTTCTTCCAAAAGAGTTGAACGTATCAAGCAAAGGAGGTTTAGTGCTACATGACTTGTGGTTAGAAACTAAGTTATTCATTTCACATTCAAGGTTTTAACTTGAAGTGATGAGAACGACGTGTATTGAGTACCCAACTACCTTGATGGACGCGTAATTAAGACTTAGTAATGCGTTTGATGAAGCAAAAGAAACTTCACTTGTAACGACCCTTATACTATTCCTAATTTCCCGTACGAAATTTTTCTTTTTCCTTTATACTTAATATTTAAGTGGAAAACAAATTAATAAAACGTTTAAAACAATTCTTCTTTCTTTTATCACCTAAATATAACTTCAACATCTTACACCCTAACGCCCTTCTATACCATTTCATAATACAAATTTTGCCTACATAACAATCATACTTTTCACAATACAATTCAACGTATAACCGCTCTATACTCTCACTCGAAACGACTCGGGACATAGTTAAATAAAACACGTTTTCACGAAAACAAACTGCGTGGTTACGTTTAAAACTATTCAAATCCTCCTGTTTTCAAAACAAATACCAAGCAGTTCCAGAATACATTTTAAAACGTTTCAAAACATCAAAACATAAACCTATCATCTACCAGACCAAGCATCCTAATATGTTCTATTCAGTTTACCAACAGCCCATCCATAACAACCTAAAAACATTTCAAAACATTTCATAACATTTAATTTAAACAGCCAAACAGTTCCAAAATTTCAAACAAATGTCATTACCTAACATCCTAAAATATCTTTACAATTCTAAACCCAAAATACCCCAAGAGACCCTCAAAACCTATACATACGTCCCCACGGGTCAGATGAACCTCGACTGCGCAACACACCACCGCAACCCATCCTCCGTCAACTGCCTCATGCCTCAGGAGGAGGAAGCTCGTCCTCACCTGTTTCCACGTAAACACCTACACCATACAGACATCTATGAGATAAAAATCTCAGTAAGCTCTAGTAAATGCAAATGCATGCGTGCGTATGCCATTCAGAAAACATGCTCAGATTTAAATACAGATACAGATTCATTTATTACTTTGCTTTGCTTTGCTTTGCTATAAACTGTATACCGATTGCTTTACTTTGCTTTGCTATAAACTATATACCGATTTCTTTACTTTGCTTTGCTATAAACTGTATACCAATTGCTTTACTTTGCTTTGCTATAAACTGTATACCGATGGCCATTTAAACTATATACCGAAGGGTCATTTAAACTGTATACCGAAGGGTCATTTAAACTATATACCGAAGGGTCATTTAAACTGTATACCGAAGGGTCATTTAAACTGTATACCGAAGGGTCATTTAAACTGTATACCGAAGGGTCATTTAAACTATATACCGAAGGGTCATTTAAACTGTATACCGAAGGGTCATTTAAACTGTATACCGATTGCTTTACTTTGCTTTGCTATAAACTATATACCGATTTCTTTACTTTACTTTACTATAAACTGTATACCGATGGGCCATTTAAACTATATACCGAAGGGTCATTCTTTCTTTGCATTTACTTTAAAACGTCGTGCGGAAATTCGTTTTCATGACATTTAAAACACGTGATGCATGAACAGTTAATCAACGGAAAGTAAACAAACAACATACATATCAACAAGACAATACAACAAAACCTATAAACAGCTAACATAACTACCCACCTAAACAACATAAAACAAGGAACCCTCAAGGATCCTTGATACGACGACGAGGTATGGTGTAGACCTTTCGGTCAAACAAGTCACGAGAACTTACCTCGTGCACGCTGCAATCCAAGCTTCGTCCACGAGCACTGTTTACCTAAGCAATTTACAAGAATTGACGTTAAAACGCTTTGAGTTAATAAACGTCCAAATTGTCAAAAACCTAACTAAAGAAATTCCTTAAGTTCTAATCCAATTTATCGAGCTATTTATTTGAACAATTCACGCCCGGCACCTAAATTCTCAATTTACGAGCTTTTCTGAAAATCCTAAAATTCTCGGATTTTAAACTTTTTTTTCACGAATTGATCAAACTTCGTCCAATAACGTTCAATACGTCCTTTATATCGTTAATTACTATAAACCTATAAATTTCGGACCCTAATTTGGGTTCGGTAAAAACCGACCCGAAACTTCGAACGCGCGTAACTTTCGCGTCGGTTATCGGAATCGAACGATTCCAGCGGCCACGCGCTCCACTAACAACCTATTTAATCTGCCAAAAGTAATTTTAAAACAATCGACCGTAGATAGGTCAATTGCAGCAAAACCCGAACTGCCATTACCCGGGAAATTCCCCCATTTCGATTTTTCATCAATTCACACTAATTTTCTCACCAATCAATCCCTCTTATACCTAATTAACATAAACTAACCAAAATTTAGATGTTATTCACCGAAAACCCGAAATCCCCAATTCGGGATTCCCTGTTTTCGGCCCAAATGGCACACCAACGCTCGGCAATCATTGCCGACTTGAACCTCGGCAAGACTACGCCGAGAACAGCCACAAAGGGTCGGCGATCGGAGCTCAACAGAGCTCGCCAATCCCGGCCAGAATCGAGCAAGAACAGGGAATAAACTCACCGGTTTTCGATCGGTTTTTTGCGCGGAAATGTCGAGCCGAACTCTGGCTTCAGCTCGCCGGAGTCTGCTCGTCGTCGGAGCCGCGTCGTCGTCGGAAGGATGCCGCTCGCCGTTCGCGTTCGTCGTTCGTCGCGGGTGCTCGGGTCGCGGTGAAGAAACAACACAAGGTGTTGTTTTTGTTTTTATTTATTATTAATAATAATAATAATATATAATAATAAACTAAGATTAATTAATCCTCGTTTATCGTTTTTCCGACCATTTCGAATTTCTTATTTCGCCAATAAATCCAACTTATTATCTGGGTTCTATTAAAACTGTCCGTTCGCAATCGGACCTCGTTTACTATTTTTACTAAAATATATTACGAAAAGCGTATTTACTCGGAATATATCGATATTATTCTGAAAATTCTCTAAATTTCTTTAAAATCCCTATAATTGTTAGGATCGTCATGACGCTTTCTCTTCGTAAAACGGACCTGATTTGACATATTTACAAAAATGTCATATATAATATAATAATAATATTTTCAAAATCCGTACGAGCCGGATATTACATTCTACCCTCCTTATTCAGATTTTGTCCACAAAATTTGCCACAGCTTATAGTTCTTGACATTACGTCTCCTGTCTCGTGCATCTTTACTTTGGTTAATCGTCTGTACTTACGGTCCTTTTCGTGGTTCTAAACCAACATCCTACTATATTCTCCAACATAGGCCCCAAATTCGTATTTCTTACTTTCGATTTGATCGCACACGTCCTCTCTCACGTACTAAGCATAATCCAAACTCTCAAATCTCAATTAATTAACCCGACAACATATTTGTCACTTCAACACTTGCGAATGTACCAACTTTCAACTTTCACTTAACCACTCGCTAATTAAATCTCTTAGTATAATAACTTCAAAATTCATTCTTTATCAACGTCTTTCTTCTGCTGTCCCTTTAGGTCAGAACTATACCTAGGCTTCCTAACGCCAGTCAAATTGAATGCCTTCAATCTCCTCCAATTTCTGGACTGTAACCCATATTTTAACGGAATTCCTTCAATCCTACCCATAATCGGGATACACACCAGCCGAGGTTCCTACATTAACTTCCTAATCATAGTCTTCATTTTCAGTTTACGCATCAAATTGTACCAAATCTCTAAGTCTTGATCAAATAACCTCTAACTGTGTACCTGTCACCTGACGTCCTGAGCACGCGTTGGTTTGCATTTAGCCACCCAAACATTAAACTCTCTCTCACTTATTAATTTGTTTCTACTAAAGATTGTCTCTTATCCTCAATCCTCGCAATAACTTCAACTTTCCGACATCATTCGCGTTGACCATCGTTCAAGGACTCATAACAACACCCAAGTTGCAATCCAAACTCCCCTTTATTTTCAACTTCAATTCCGCGAATTAAGTCCCTTTCGTTCCTAACTTCCTTAAATCTTGTGTCTATCGAACACGTACTTAATTACTTCACGCTCTCGAAGCCTTCTCAAATTATTTATTCTAACGCTAAATTTCTATTACACTCCAACCTTATTCACCTATTGGTCATAACAATTTCTTTATAAACATCAGAGTTGCAAAACTAGCCTCACAAATCATTTTGTTGGCCTTAACTCTAGTTTCCCGAGTGTACATTTCCCTAGTAATGTGCCCACAGAACTTCCCATCAACAGTATCCAAACCGTACACTTCCTTGGGCACCTCGCGGTTCCTAATAAATTCTCAATTAATTTTTTTTTGTGTTGCTACACTTTACAACGATGTCCTTAGAATACCTTGTCTCGATGGGTCAAACCAGAAGCTAAAGTCGCTAACCACTTAGGATCTTTGTCCCATTGTAGCGATGATCATTTAACCATCTTGTCTCACTCTGAACTACCTTTATGAGTTCTATCGCTAAGTCACTAATTGACTTTCCTTTACTACATACGCTACATTCATTTGTTTAACTCAATTCCTTGTCAACTCTAAGCACAATTGAATCACAAGATTTCTGCCATAAATTCACTCTAATTATTACTAAACCTTAAGTGCACAAACTTCGTTGATTAAATCGAACTAATCCTACTAACGTAGAACGATACTTCTATATGGCGTTTATTGTTATATGTGTGTCCTATTGTCTTCTCTTCGGGGTTTGCCTAGTAATTCATCTTACTCATCTATTATTCTCTTCCTTACTAATTTCAGTTCTAAATATTTTATCTATCATATGCATACCGATGTACAGGTAATAAAAAAATAATACCTGCAATTGTAGAAGGCTGGGCCCCATCGTCGGCGTTGTCAGGCTCGATGAATGCAAGACCCTCGGTACAACTTTTCTTTGATCCATGCCATGTTGATCTCTGCCTGATTGATCTCGACCTCGATTTGGGCAGTCTTTAACAAAATGGCCTGGTTCTCCACACCAATAGCACACATTCATGCCTACTCTGCACTGTCCCCTGTGCTCCCTCTGACATTTAGGGCAAAGAGGTAACCGAGAAGCACCTTGTACCTGCTTGCCTTTCCCTCGATCGTTGCCTCCCTCTAGAAGGCCTTTTAACGTCTCTTTGTTGTTGTTGCTGTTGCTGTGCTCTCGGCTGCCAGTCTTGATTCTGGGTCTGAGGATGGAGCTCACGAAAGAAGCCCTTAGCCGGCTCCCTCGGTCTAACACAAGTAGCTCTGGCGGCCTCAATATCCAAAGCCCTAGCTGTGATGTCAGAATATGGTACATCGATAATACTTGATACAACAACGTGCATCCGGATCTCTGAATTAAGGCCCTCCATAAACTGGTGTACCTTCTCCTCGTTATCGCTGACAAGGCGAGGTGCAAATCGCGACAAGGCCTCAAACTTCCGGATATACTCTGCAACTGAAACCGGTTTGTTTCAGCTGCGTGAACTCATTCCTCTTGGCCACTCTCACTGTGCGGCTGAAATACTTATCGAAGCAATAGAAACTTGAAACCGATCCCAAGTCATAACTGATACATCCGTCGTCGACTTGATCGAGTCCCACCAGAAAACGGGCATCCATCGCCAAGTGAAAGGTAGCATAAGCCACCTGCTCCCGTTGCCGACCTCTGCATAACTCAGCATATCTTTCCATCACCCGGATCCATTCCTCGGCACGTGTCGGATCCGACGATTGACCGTCGAATACTGGAGGCCGCAGGCTTTGGAACTTTTGCATACCCTGATTACCAGGACTACAAGTCTTGGGCCCTCTGATTCTCTCGGTTCACTCAAGTCCGTAATTTGTTGTGCTTGCCGGTCCATATGCTGAGACTGGCGGTCCAACAATTTCGTAAGTCGATCCATCGCGTCGTCTCTAGATCCCTTCCTCGAACCATATCTATAAAACTCCTATAAAATTTAAACAAATAATCTCTAAGAAACAAAATCAAATAAAGCTGGTAAACAGAATTACAGTTGGATGAGGATGTCACGCGTAGTTTCGCTGTGCAGTCGAGCAGTCTACAGAATCGATTTTAAAACCCGGGGGCTCTGATACCCAACTGTAACGGACCCTCATTACTATTCCTAAGTTCCGTACGAAATTTTCTTTTGCCCGTTTACTTACTATAAGTGGAAAACAAATTAATAAACGTTTTTTTAATAACAATTCTTCTTTCTTTTATCACCTAAATATAACTTCAAAATCTACACCTAACGCCCTTCTATACCATTTCATAATACAAATTTTGCTACATAAGCAAATCATACTTTTTCAAATACATTCAACGTATACACGCTCTATACTCGAACGACTCGGGACATAGTTAAATAAAACACGTTTTCACGAAAACAAACTGCGTGGTTACGTTTAAAACTATTCAAATCCTCTGTTCAAAACAAATACCAAGCCGTTCCAGCAATACCATTTTTTAAACGTTTCAACACATAAAACGATAAACTGTAATTCGACAGACCAAGCATCCTAATATGTTCATTTCAGGTTTTCCCAACAGCCCATCCATAACAACCAAAAACATTCAAAACATTTTCATAACATTGAATTTAAATAGCCAAACAGTTCCCGAATTTCAAAACAAATGTCATACCTAACTCTAAAATATCTTTACCATTCATAAAACTCAAATACCCCAAGAGACCCTCAAAAAAAAACCTATACATACGTCCCAACGGGTCAGATGAACCTGACTGCGCAACACCACCGCAAACCCATCCATCCGTCAACTGCCTCAGCATCAGAAGGAGGAAGCTCGTTCCTCACATGTTCACGTAAACACCTACACTCAGACAGCCATTTATGAGATAAAAATCCAGGAAGCTCTAGTACATGCAAAGCATGCGGCGCTACGCCCATTCAGGAAAACATGTCAGATTTAAATCAGATTACAGATTCATGTCTTTCTTTGCTTTGCTTTGCTTTGCTATAAACTGTATACCGATTGCTTTACTTTGCTTTGCTATAAACTGTATACCGATTGCTTTACTTTGCTTTGCTATAAACTGTATACCGATTGCTTTACTTTGCTTTGCTATAAACTGTATACCGATGGGCCATTTAAACTATATACCGAAGGGTCATTTAAACTGTATACCGAAGGGTCATTTAAACTGTATACCGAAGGGTCATTTAAACTGTATACCGAAGGGTCATTTAAACTGTATACCGAAGGGTCATTTAAACTATATACCGAAGGGTCATTTAAACTGTATACCGAAGGGTCATTTAAACTGTATACCGATTGCTTTACTTTGCTTTGCTATAAACTGTATACCGATTGCTTTACTTTGCTTTGCTATAAACTGTATACCGATTGCTTTACTTTGCTTTGCTATAAACTGTATACCGAAGGGTCATTTAAACTGTATACCGAAGGGTCATTTAAACTGTATACCGAAGGGTCATTTAAACTGTATACCGAAGGGTCATTCTGTCTTTGCCTTTACTTAAAAACGTGTTTGCGCAAATTGTTTTCAGACATTTAAAACACGTGATGCATGAACAGCTTAATCAAATGGAAGTAAACAAACAACATACATATCAACAAGACAAGTACAACAAAACCTTAAACGCTAACATAACTACCCAAACCTAAACAACAAAACCAGGAACCTCAAGGATTCCTTGATACGACGACGAGGTTGGTGTGTAGACCTTTCGGTCAAACAAGTCACGAGAACTTAACCTCGTGCACGATGCAATCCAAGTTCGTCCACGAGCATGTTTACCTAAGCAATTACAAAGAATTGACGTTTAAAACGCGTTTTGAGTTAATAAACGTCAAATGTCAAAAACTTAACTAAGAAATTCCTTAAAGTTCTAATCCAATTTATCGAGTATTTATTGAACAATTCCGACCGGCACCTAAATTCTCCATTTAGAGCTTTTCTGAAAAAATCCTAAAATTCTCGGATTTTAACTTTTTCAGAATGAGCAAACTTCGTCCAATAAGTTAAATACGTCCTTTATATCGTTAATTACTATAAACCTATCAATGCGGACCCTAATTTGGGTTCGGTAAAACCGACCCGAAACTTCGAACGTGCGTAACTTCGCGTCCGGTTACGGAATCGAACGATTCCGCGGCCACGCGCTCCATAACAACCGTATTTTATTGCCAAAAGTCATTTTAAAACAATCGACCGTAAGATAGGTCAATTGCAGCAAACCCGAACTGCCATAACCCGGGAAATTACCATTTCGATTTTTCATCAATTCACACTATTTCTCCCCAATCAAGCCATCTTATACCTAATTAACATAAACTAACCAAAATTTAGATGTATTCACCGAAACCCCGAAATCCCCAATTGGGATCCCTGTTTCGGCCCAAATTGGGCAACCAACGCGCGGCAATCAGTGCCGACTTGACCTCGGCCGAAGTCAAACTACGCCGAGAACAGCCGACAATAGGGTCGGCGATCGGAGCTCAACAGAGCTCGCCAATCCGGCCAGAAATCGAGCAAAAGAACAGGGAATAAACCACGGTTTGCGAATCGGGTTTTTGCGCGGAAATGTCGAGCCGAACTCTGGCTTCAGCTCGCCGGAGTCTGCTCGTCGTTCGGGAAGCCGCGTCGTAGTCGGAAAGGTGCCGCTCGCGTTCGCGTTTCGTCGCGCGCGGGTTGCTAGGGTCGCGGTGACGAAACAACACAATGTGTTGTTTTGTTTTTAATTTATTTATAATTTTAAATTTTTAAAATTTTTTAAATAGTTCTTCTTTTGTTATAACTCACCCTGTAGAGAAGACAACATATAGGTGTAAAGAGGTTTTCCGATGGAAGGAATGGCCCGTGATAAAGGGAACAACACAAGGAACTTCGTGAGGACCCCAATGTCCTAATTGCCCGAAGGATCATTATGTCGATGCAGCTTAGGCACAAAGTAGGTGCTTTCGATGTGGTGGTATTTGCCACATGTCCAGAAGATTGCCCGCAGCCAGGCAGAGATCAATCGGGCAGAGATCAGAAAAAATGTTACACCGAAGATGCTTACCCAACTGGAATGAGGAAACTTTCCCGACCTACGCTTTTTTAAGGTAGAATTTTAATTCTCAACAGTTATGGAAATTAAAACATTAGAGTGCGAAGATGTATATAGAATAAGGATTTGACTGTTATTGTGCGATATATCAAAGGAGGTTGGAATAGAGGAAAAAGGCCATAGTAGGAGTTGGATAAGAAGATTCTTAGTGAACTTCGACGAAAGGACTGTGGTTAAAATCATCGCTAGAC